>JARBWK010003641.1:0-11935 GCA_030556195.1 Anolis apletophallus | reverse complement strand
CCCTTTTGAGATAGTCTATGGTCAGGAGGTGGCTCCTTTGCCCCAGCTGTTGGAGTTGGGAGGGAGGAGAAAGTGGAGTGGAAGATACGAGCCCGGAGGAATGGAAGGAAGTAGCGAAGCTTTAGGGAAGGCACAGCGTTCGTATAAGATGTTTGGTGACCGGAAAGGGGCGAGAAGGGAGGAGTATAATGAAGGGGATTTAGTGTGGCTGTCCACACAGAATTTGAAATTGGGCTATCCATCTAAGAAATTGGGTCCGAAGTATATTGGGCCTTTAGGATTGAGAAAGCTGTGAATAAGGTCTCTTATACCCTTCTGTTGCCCAAGAGTTTAGGGGGAAAGTTCATCCCACGTTTCATTGTGGTCTTTTAAAGAAATATGTGGGCCCCTTTCATCCACGGATTGAATGATGTTTTGTTTTTACAGGGGGAGGGGGCGTGGTGGAGGAGGCCGTTATGTCAGGACTGGGAGACTTGAGCTTGAGTGAAGTTCAAGCTCCCAGCGTGGCATGATTATGCATCGACCTTTGCCCTAGTTCTTGGGTGACCCTTGGGCTCCAGTTATATAAGACTGTGCTGAGTCATGTGGAAGTGAGGTAACTTCCACGTGTGTGCAAGGCTGCAGGGGAAGTGATGTAACTCCTCTGAGCCTGGACATTGGACAATTGGACTCTTACTGCTGACTCATGGGGGCCATGAGGTCACTTCCCTTGGGACTATGGGCTATGCTGAATCACCGGATATGGTGCAACCCTACCTGGACTTTGCATGGGCGATGGGAGGGGGGGTTGGGGTATATAAGTTGTGTTTTGGTGGCGGGCAGGTGCTTTTGCTTCACATGTGTCGTACCTGCAATAAAATCGTGTTGGACCGTGCTTTCAATCTACGCGTGATCCTTACCGAGTGTTGGAGAGTCGTTACACTCTTGTTGCAGAATCTTGGACTGTTCTTTCCTGCTCTGTGTTGGAAGAAGTGGCTGCACAGGTAGGCCTGGACAGACACCTGAACAGTGCCCCCACTATGTCTCCGGGCACACTGTAGAGACTTTTCACCATGGCATTGTGCCTCTGTGTTGTATTGATCCATCAGCTGGCTGATACTAGATCCAGGACCCAAATGTGGCTGCCAACCCTTGTTCTCAGTTGTAATCAATAATCATGTTGTGGTCTTTTGTTATCCCAAAGACCTACTGTTTCCTTGCAGGGAGAGAAGTGGTTGGTTGCCATGCACACACAACAAGAGTCACTGCCATTGGATCTGAGAGATTCCCTGCCAGTATCACTACTAGTTTCCTAGTATTTTCCTTCACCATCTTGAAGAGGCACTGTTTGCTTCTGAAAATCCTAGAAGTCTTAACTATCTTAATAAAACCTGATTAATAATTGTGTACATATGTGAAGCTACTAGGGCAGTTGCAAGGGGAGGTGAGAGTCATGATTTCCATTAGGAAAAAAGGAATTAAATGGCTTAACAACAGAATATTCCTCATAATTATGTTGGGCACTATCCAGATAAATCATTTGAAGCAGCCCAGAGAGAATTAAAGTAATTTCCAACACCTTTTGAAGAAATACCATTACCAAAAACAATGTAATTAGAGTGCTCATAAAACAGTGTTCTTAGAAAGACTGGTACAGGACAGCAAAGAAATACTATTATCATTGTAAAGTATCCCCTCCAAACACAAATATGAACTTTCCCCCATACAGTATCTGCTGCACTATTTTGTCTGGTTTCGTACCAAATTGCTTATTTGATGATGAGATGCCTTTCCACAGAGAAATAAGAAGATGGCTTTTCTGGAAAATAAGCTGCATTTTGTTCTCAGTTCTGTCCTATTATTTCTGCTTTAACACACCTTGAACCTCCAAAGAGGCATTCTGTGAATTCAATTTACTTGAGATGATTCTATGACAATATGTTGGAAAAGATACCGGTAGCAGGATAATCCCCTACATATTTTCATTGAATCATAGAACTGTAGAAATTAAGGTGGCTGGCCTCATCACACTAGAGAAATATCCACTTAAAATCTGGTTTCTGCCTCCTGCAGAAATCTGAGGTTTCTAGTTTAGGAGTGAGCCTAACAGCCTGACTAAACTACAAACCCCAGAATTCTGCAGGAGGCAGAAACTGGGTTTAAAGGGGATTTTTCTCTAGTGTGATGAAGTGAAGGTCATCAAGTACATCTCTCTGCCCATACAGAAAATCTGTACACCTCTATTTAAAAATATCCCATGAAGAAGAGTCCACAAGCTTCTGAGATAATCCACTTCACTGTCAAACTTTTTTTCTATCAGGATGTCCTTTCTCATGCTTATTTTAAACATCTTTTATTGTAATTTGAATCCATTGGCTTAGATATTGTGCCTTCAAAACCAGGCTTGCCTTTCCAAGGTCACCAGTGGGTTTCCAGGGCTGAGTGGAGATTTAAACCATTTCCTCCAGTGTCCAAGCCATGTTCACACCACTACATTACATTACACCCAGGGTCAAAACCCTGTGTTCAAACCATTACATCACACTGGCTCTCCAGTTTAGGTCTACTCTCTGGAATAAGGAATTCCTCTACCCTTCATTCATCTTTCATATGACAGACTTTTGAGTATTGGAAGACTGCTACTTTTTTCCTTCTCCAGGAGGCAGAATCAAGGAACAAGTCATGGTAGAAAACAAAGGAGAAGGCAGACCTGAGGAGCAAGCTAGGTGTCCAAATTGAAATTCAAACCTGAGGAATAAAGCAAGATCCAGGGAATGCAACATCTTTTGGTGCTTTTTTGATTTGTGGCTCCGAGTCAACAAGATTACAAAAACAAGACTGCAGACTGCTACTAGTGCTGGTGGCCCCATGTTATCACTAGGACTAGAACCCTTAAGACTCATAAGAATATGAAGAGGGCTATTCTTGAATATGCCTAAGATCTGTATTTGGTTATCTAGTCTTTATTTTCATACAGCGGCTTACCAATTATCTATGGAAAGCCAGGAGGAAGACAGTATATGAGAGCAGCTTCCCAATATTGCTTAGGAGATCGTGCTCTTTGGGGACTGGCATATCATCATCATCACCATATATCTGAAGAAGAAAAATAGTTATCTATATTCTTCCTTGGTGATTCAATATTTCTTCTATTCTTTATAATATACATATTTTTGTAGTTTTATTTCCTTCTAGAGTCTGTTGTCTATCCCTGTTGACTTTTTCAGATGTTTCCAATTTTACTTCTTCCATAGTATTGTTTGTGTTTTTTGCAACTCACAGTTCATTCACAACTTCCATTATTAGACGAGCCACCTTGTCACCCATCCCTTCCTAGCTGCAGCCAGTAATGGGGCCATGCAAGTGAAAGGGGGTCAGTGGGAAGTAAATAAGGAGGGCCACCCATCACCATTTGTGATAGCTGGCAACAGGTTTGTAGCTCTTCTCCCTTCCTCATGTCATTCTGCCATAGTAAAATATGATGTATAGTTTGAGTGAGATTGTATGAAAGGCATACGAATGCAGCCTAATTGGGCTGAAGATAACATTCTAAGGAATGAGGCCTGGAAAACTACATCAAAGAAGTGGGGAACCCATGGACTGTAATTTAAAAATGCTGATGAGACCTGTGACAAATTATTAACTGTTGACATTGCTGACTTGATGAACTTGTGGCCTTGGTTAGACCACATCTGGAATACTGTGTCCAATTCTGGGCACCACAATTGAAGGGAGATGTTGACAAGCTGGAATGTGTCCAGAGGAGAGTGACTAAAATGATCAAGAGTCTGGAGAACAAGCCCTATGAGGAGTGGCTTCAAGAGCTGGACTTGTTAGGCTGAAGAAGACAAGGCTGAGAGGAGTCATGATAGCCATGTATAAATATGTGAGAGGAAGTCATCGGGAGGAGGGAGCAAGCTTGTTTTCTGCTGTCCTGAAGACTAGGATGCGGAACAATGGCTTCAAACTACAAGAAAGGAGATTCCATCTGAACATTAGGAAGAACTTCCTGACTGTGAGAACTGTTCAGCAGTGTAACTCCCTGCCCCGGAGTGTGGTGGAAGCTCCTTCTATGAAGACTTTTAAACAGAGACTGGATGGCCATCTGTCACTTTGAATGCGATTTTCCTGCTTCTTGGCAGGGGGTTGGACTGGATGGCCCACAAGGTCTCTTCCAACTCTGTGATTCTATTCTATGATTTTTGGTGGAAAAACAACTTGTTTACATTGCCAAAGACAATGGTTCTTTTAAGTAATGAAGTCAACACTATGGCTCTTTACAGAAATGTTTACAAGGAATTAAAATCAACATATGTCCAGGAACTGGTGGAATCTGACTATCAGTAATTTACAACTTTCAGAACCACATCAACAGAAAATACTGCTTAAAAGGACCTTTTTCTCTCAGAAAAGGTGTGTCAGACCAGCTGAACACAATTATGAACAGCCGCCTCCTCTCAAGAAGTTGATCAACTTCACCAAGAATAATGGGAAGAATGCTTGATGAATGAATGATGAATGAATGTTAGAGTATATGTGTAAATGTTGATGCAATATCCCCTTTGGTCTATGTAACCAATATAATTATTATAAAACCCAGTACTGGAGTCTGTATCTACTAGGCATGGTTTAGAACCCAAAAATCGGGGTTTGAAAATCTAATGGGGGGATTTTTTTTTAGTAATAGAAAGACTTACAAAAATTTTCCAAAAATTTCTAAAATGTAACATAATTACTAACAAAATTCATTAGTCGCTCGTATGCCAGCACATGCGCATTCAGATGGTTTGTTTACAACTCCCAGAAATCCTAACAGCTGGTAAACTGGCTGGGATTTCTGGGAGTTGTAGGCCAAAACCTGAGTAAATCACACTGAATTCTAGATGGGACTCTCCAAATAGGAAGGAGGGAGGGCAGGAGGGAGGGAGGGGGGTATTCTATTCTTGGAAGCAGCAAAAAAGGAGGAGGAGGGGCCCCCTCGCTCCTCGCTGCCTCTCTCTCACCCCGATCCTGAGGGAGCGAGGGCACAAGTTAGCCCAGGCTGAGAGGAAAAGGAAGAGGCCGGAGGCTGTGAGGAATGGTGGGAGTTGAAGTCCAAAACACCTGGAGGGCTGAAGTTGGCCCGTCATGAAGCCTCTTCAAGGCTTTAGATCCTGGCAGGCAGGAGGGGCAGGGAGGGCCTGTCCACTCCTCCTCCCCTGCCAGGATCTAAAGCGCATCAAGGCTTGGCACGCTTTAGATCCTGTGAGAAACCAACCTAATGTATAATAGAATGAATGCTAACTTATAGAGTAAGTGCCTAAATATTATAAGTAATCCAACTGGTCATATACCTACATTCCATGCACATGCAATAATACAGCAGTAATAACAATGGGTATAAGAAGAGGTGGGGTTAACAACATAAAATTCAAACCGAAAGTATTCTGACTCTGGTCCCTCCTCAAGCGGTGCAAACGGGCTCTTCTCTATGAGCCCGGGATTCTGCAGCACATCCTCCCCCAAAGAATATGTATGTGCACGCAGGCAGCAAACGCTGTGCCCGGACTTTTCCCTGGAGAGGCTGCCTCCCCTGCTCATAGAGAAGAGCCGTTGGCAGTTTGCACCGCTTGAGGAGGGACCAGAGTCAGAATACTTCGGTGTGAATTTTATGTTGTTAACCCCTACCTCTCTTATACCCATTGTTATTACTGCTGTATTATTGTGTGCAACTACCCCAATACTCTTTGATGCTTTAGATCCTGGCAGGCAGGAGGGGCAGGGAGGGCCCCGTTTGGCTGGAAGCCTGGAAAAATGTAAACAGAGAGGTTTACTCAGAGTAAATCCACAAAGGAGGGCACTTCATCCAAAGTGCCTCCCTTTGCGGATTTACTCTTGAGTAAACCTCTCTGTTTACTTCCTTGCAGATTTACTTCTGAGTAAACCCTCTCTGTTTACATTTTTCCAGGCTTCCAGCCGAAAGAAGGAGCAAGTTTAGGGCTTGCCTTGCCAATACTTATTGGCAAGGGAGGCAGGAGGGTGGTGAGAGAGAAGGAGGGTGCCCCCCCCCCCATACGACCTAATTATGATACTTAAGAAAATCCTGGCCCCCGAAGTTCTATAAAGAAAGTCCACTTCCTGGTTGGCGTTCCAGATGCGGAAATACTCAAAAGTAGCATTTCTTAAGAATCCCTTCCTATTCATTTAATTTTCATAACTTTTTTCTCATGCCTAGTATCTACTATCTACTTTCCCTGAAAGTGCCTAATGCAACCAGTCTCACTGAAAGTGGAATAAAGGAACCTATTTAATGTTTTTAAAGTACTTATGACAATTCCAGAGTGAGCCTTTCTCCCGTTTGTGAAATATCTTTGGAAACCAGACAGTCTTCAAAAATATTTCATGCAGCAAGGACAAAATTATTTGGGTTACTCATTCTTCCCTGAAGGAGCAAATGGTTTAAATAAACACATCCCTAGAGCTCCTAGAATATAGATGAATTCTAGGAGCATCAGCATGGGAAATAAATAAACATACACATAATCAATAAATAAAGAACAATAGACAGTTTCACAAAAACCTTGATGCGTCATAACCGTACAGACTCAGCAAGGCTCAGCAAGACTGACGTCCTGATTGGATGCAATTTCCTCCATTATTAACATAAGAGTTGGTAATAGAATCAGAAGAGAGTTAGGAAGGGAACTTAGAAAGACCAAAAGCCAGACTTGTACTATATTCCCTTCTGCACTGATCTTCCTAACCTATTAGGGTCTGAAACATTTGCACCATTATTGATTAATCTGGACCTGACTTATTAAGGCTAATTTATATGAGTGACATGTTTATATTAAATATAATTTAGGTAGAGCCAGGTTTTTTTTAGCAAACTGAATTATTATTAATTGTGTTTGAAAATGAAAACATAGATCTAATATTTTTATTTTTATTTTGTGGAGGCAGGAGACAAGCTGAGGTTGTAATAAAGAGGAGATTGATTTTAAAATAAAGAGGATGATGAGATAAACCAATGATTATACCAAAGTGATGTGCATTCGTAGGGAGCTTTGTCTAACTCAAATCAGGGGAGATGTATTGGAATGAGAAAAGTTAACGTTTACTAATGTTGAAGAATATGTTTAATATTTTATTATAGCAGCAAGATCATTACAGGCTTTGACAGAGAACTCTAATGAGAAAAGTCATTGGTAATTTGTTTTACCTTTCATTGACTTTTTTTGAGAAAGAATGAATGTGAAAAGATGATTACAGTCATACATGAATGTGGAAAAACCATGGATTAAAAACTTGAGAGAACATCTCTCTAGGAACTTCTAGGTCCTCCTAGAAATTGCCATAGTATAGTATTGCTATCATATAGCTCAGGGCTGTCCAACTGGCGGCCCTGGGGCCGGATCCGGCCCCCCAGCCTGTTGGGCACGGCCCCAGCTATGCCCCCAGCCGCCATTTTTAATTTTTTTTAAAAAAATCTAATCTTTTTTTTAAAAATGGCGGCCGGGGGAGGGGGGAGGCGGGGAGGAGGAAGAGAGCTAGCCCTCCTCCCTGCACCGCCCCTCCGTCCCTCTCTCCACACACCGATTGCATTGGCGCCGGTGAGAGGGACATGGGGTGGTACAAGAAGGAGGAAGAGGGCTAGCTCCTCCCTCCCTGCACCGCCCTCTTCTTCCCTCTCGCGGCGCCGATGCCTTGCAAGGGAGGGGGGTCCCCGGCGGCACCCCCCTCCCTTGCAAAGCATCGCAGCAGCGGCTGAAGCCAGCGCCGGCTTTTGCGGCTGCCGGGATGCTTGGCAAGGGAGGGGGGGACCCCGGCGGCACCCCCCCCCTTGCAAAGCATTGCAGCAGCGGCTGAAGCCAGCGGCGGCTTCTGCGGCTGCCGGGATGCTTGGCAAGGGAGGGTCCCCGGCGGCACCCCTCCTTGCAAAGCATTGCAGCAGCGGCTGAAGCCAGCGCCGGCTTCCTGCGGCTGCCGGGATGCTGGCAAGGGAGGGGTCCCCAGCGGCACCCACCTCCCTTGCAAAGCATCACAGCAGCGGCTGAAGCCAGCGCCAGCTTCTGAGGCTGCCGGGATGCTTGGCAAGGGAGGGGGTCCCCCAGCCGGCACCCACCTCCCTTGCAAAGCATCACAGCAGCGGCTGAAGCCAGCGCCGGCTCTGCGGCTGCCGGGATGCTTGGCAAGGAGGGGTCCCCGGCGGCACCCCTCCCTTGCAAAGCATTGCAGCAACGGCTGAAGCCAGCGCCAGCTTCTGCGGCTGCCGGGATGCTTGGCAAGGGAGGGGGGTCCCCCGGCGGCACCCCCCTCCCTTGAAAAGCATTGCAGCAGCGGCTGAAGCCAGCGCCGGCTTCTGCGGCTGCCGGGATGCTTTGCAAGGGAGGGGGGTCCCCCGGCGGCACCCACCTCCCTTGCAGCATCGCAGCAGCGGCTGAAGCCGGCACCGGCTTCCCGCGGCTGCCGGGATGCTTGGCAGGAGGGGGTCCCCGGTAGCACCCACCTCCCTTGCAAAGCATCACAGCAGCGGCTGAAGCCAGTGCCGGCTTCCTGCGGCTGCCGGGATGCTTGGCAAGGAGGGGGTCCCCGGCGGCACCCCTCCCCCTGCAAAGCATCGCAGCAGCGGCTGAGCCAGCGCCGGCTTCCTGCGGCTGCCGGGATGCTTGGCAAGGGAGGGGGGTCCAGCGGCACTCACCTCCCTTGCAAAGCATCGCAGCAGCGGCTGAAGCCAGCGCCCGACTTGGGCGGCTGCCGGGATGCTTGGCAAGGGAGGGGTCCCGGCGGCGCCTCTCTCCCTTCCAAGGCATTCCGGCAGCAGCTGAAGCCGCGAAACCGCCAGCTTCATCTGTGGCTAGGATGCCTTGGAAGGGAGGGGGGTGCCGCGTGGCTCCCCCTCTCTCCCAAAGCTTCCCGGCAGCCAGGGGCGGGGCCGGGGCGGGGCGGGGCAGGGGCGGGGGCGTGACCAGGGAGGGGCCAGGGGCGGGGCCGGGCGCCCCCCCAGGTCATCAGTGACCTGGAATCTGGCCCTTGGCCGGTTAGAAGTTGGACAGCACTGATATAGCTCATATTGTTTTTATTGCCTCTTTATTATATTCTAGTTTATCTGTTGTAATTTTTGTTGTTATGTTCAAGTTTTATATAGAATGTGAATAAAACAGTTAAGAAAAACATGATAGATCTCGTTTTGTGCTTGACTAGCTGGTCATATGCAGACATCACCACCTGCAGCAGTTTAATGGGTCCTTCGAGTGGCGGTCTCTCTGAGCTTCCTTCCTTTGCTGGCAATTTCCTCCAGATTATCCATCTCTCCAGCAGTGATTACAACCAATTTGGGGATTCAGCTGTGCGTCAGTCTCAAGAGAGGAGTCTATTGATCGCCTCCTTGGCCTCAAATTAACTTGACTCCTTGACATCGCCTAAGGCCTATTAAACTAAGATTCTCTCACTTCTTAATTGCCCAAAGGATGTCTGTGTCTAATCAGCAGAAGATAAGTATAGATCTCTTTCTTTCACAGCCATCGCTTGGAACAATCTCTCAGCCATAGTAGTTGCTAGTTGGCAAGAATCCCAGTCTATGTTTCTTCTCTTCTTTTCCAATGTCTGCCATCTGAGAAAAATACAAGAGGAAAATGGGATTAGAGAAACCTAGGCTGAACCTACATCTGCCAAAATAATCTAGAATGCTGTGCTCCAAAGTAGCCCCGGATGCAGCATGGCAGTGCCCTACAGCCTTCTTTGAGGCTGATGTTGGATGGGTCGGTGGCACATTGGGGCCTTCACTGCGGCTACTGTTTCACAGAACAATAGAAGTTCCTTGGCAGAAACACACTGGTGATGTTGCTTCAAAACAGGGCTTCCAGCCATGTGATCAGCAGAAGCAAAGTCTCCAGAAGGACTCTGCCAGTGGTGGGGCTGTTGGATAGAGAGACGATGGGTCATCCTGGGTTCAGATTGATCCCACTACCCATAGCTCAAAAACATTGGGCTCACTTTAGAGCAAGCATGGGCAAACTTCAGCCCTCCAGGTGTTTTGGACAAATTCTAACAGCCAGTAAGCTGGCTGGGATTTCCAAGACATGGTCCATGCCTGTTTTAGAGCTTCCAGGGAATTGTGGTTTCCCTTCGGTTGGATTAACAGTTGGAAGCAGCACTTCTATTGAAAGACCAGCCATATATTCTGTGGGTTACTGCAGTAGTTGCAAGGTGAATCTCTTTTATATGACCCATGGAAACAGTGCCCTAATCTCCTGGGTGAAACATTTAGCAACTGAATAAAAAACTGCTTGTGACTTTCTATCACTGTGCTATAGAGTGTCCTCCTACTGCATGTGCACATGGTGTGGTAACTGCACAGTGGCAGATAGGAAGGCACTCAAAGGGTCACCACTTCTGCACAGAGAATCATTGATCACTCCTTCCCTCTTTGGAAAAACTGTATAGGCCAAAACTGTCTTAAGAAAGCTCAGAGTATTCTTGGGGATCTATCTCATCAAGCATATTCTTTTTAAAGAATTATTACCATCTGACAGACAGTACAATGTGACAAAGGCAAGGACAAACAGACTGAGAGACAAACGGAGAGCTGTAACTATATTGAACTCCATGCCTTTGCATTGATGTGGCATTAAGGACTGTGCGGTAATGGTGTTTTGTGATGTGTGCTGGTGAAAGCATTTAATTTCATTGTACAATTTACAATGACAATACACTTCATCTAGTCTATTCTATTCCATTCCATTCTTATAATCCCCTAGTCCTTACTTACTTACTTACTTACTTACTTACTTACTTACTTACTTACTTATTTACTTAGGCGATCCCTCGTTGTCCAAGTCCTCCTGGCGGTGGGTACCTAGGTGACTGTGGAGCCCTATTCTTGGCCTGCATGTTCTCCCACAGTGAGGCATTGGTTTCAGGTGGAAGGTGGTCCCGGTCAAGGTTGGCATGTTTCTCTTGCCCCTCCATTCATGCCTCTTCCAGTTCTACATCACTGCTGGTCACAGCTGACCTCCAGCTAGAGGGCCCAAGAGCCAGAGCTTCCCAGTTCACCTGAGTGGTGGCTAACAGGCTTGGATGGCAGATCCTCCTGTGCAAGTTTATAGTAATTTCCAGTGGAAGTTCATGGCAGAGGACCTAGAAATTCCCAGAGTTGTTATCTTGGTTAAAGGAATAATCATTTCTTTATTTGTGATTGGTAATTTTTGCAGGATTTCTGTGCCCCTAACTCCAGTGAACATAGAGGGCTGGCTGCATATAATTGTTCCTGTATAAACTCAAAGGAACCAGTTATTCCAACACAAGAAAAATGGCTGATGGAGATATGTGAAATTGCCAAGTTGAACATATTGATTATGCTGATCAAGAAGAAACTTAAGAAAGATTGCAGCCTGCTCATTAGCTTTCACAATAACAATGGAAGCATTTATCAACTCTGGGAATTAGTAAAGTGTTGTTTGAATAGACATGGTTACATTATTGCATTAAGTGAGTAGATGAATAAGGGATAGCAACCATTGAGTTTTTCAAAATTCATTTTCAGTGCAGTTTGAAATTCTTTTTAAGTCCCTTTTGGTAGTGTTGTTTGAACTCACCCAATAGTAGTGAAGCACTCTTTTTATAAATTTCTCCAGAGTTAACTTTTGGTCCAAATAACAGGAGATATTTCTAAAATTCTTTCAGAGATTAAAATAAATTTAACTAACGTATTGTTAACTTTTGGCTTCCAGAGGATATTACTACCCAGATTAACATAGCATGAGAGCTGGGACTTTGCTCCAAAGATCTTTTTATTTTAAAAAAACACATAATCTTCCTGCTGTCATCAATTTCATTTTCTACCTTGGTAAAAAAAAATGAGGCAAAAATAGGAATGATGAGAACTCAGTTTGCATGAAGCCAAAATGAGTTTAAAGTGGCAGGTGGAAGTGGTTTAATGAGCCGTCAACTGAGGAGGAAAATGGTGAGAATTGCC
>JARBWK010003640.1:0-11935 GCA_030556195.1 Anolis apletophallus | reverse complement strand
TACTACTACTACTAATAATAATAGTAACAACAACAACAGGTTGCTAGAGTAGAAGGAGACCTCCAAGGCCCATCCAGTTCAACCTCCTTCTGCCATAAGGGCAGAAAAAGCATTCCTCACAGATGGCCATTCAGCCTCTGATGATAATAATAATATCAATGGGTTCCTAGAATAGGAGGAGACCTCCAAGGGACATCCAGTCCAACCTCCTTCTGCACCTGGCGGCGTCGGGAGCCTGCGGGGCGGGACTGAGCCTTCCTCCCACCCTGCCTGCGATCTACCAGGGTGCCCTACGCGATCTACCAGTAGATCGCATCTACCTAATGAGCACCTCTTGCTCCAGATGATATTCCCTTAGTGGCTTCATGTAGATGTTAAACAAAAACAGTCTTTTTTACTCAATTGTTTATTTAGTTTTAAGCTAAATCAGAGATATTTAAATGAGCATTTTTGAAATCTAGCTGTAACATGGTTCCGAGTAGAAATGTTATTGTTGTTAACTGCTGTAATGTTGACTTTGACCTATGGTGACTCTACAAATGGGTCACCAGGTCATCAGCAGCCCAGCCCAGGTCTTGCAGACTCAGGGCTGTTGTTTCTTTGATAAAGTCTATCCATTTGTACACACTGATTTAAGGTGGCTGTTTTTACGTAAAATACTAGAGAAGAACGAATACATGGCTGAGTCCCAAAATTAAGGAAAGAGAAAAAGCTACACAAGAGGGGGAAATGGAAAAGGATGATATTCAACTATAGAAGGTCTTCTCAGTTTCCTCACCATATTTAAGAGGTAGAGTACTATTATTAGAGGTAGGCCTGGGCAATCATGGTTCTAAAGTACTTACAAAACTAAAGTTCTGGTTGTGAACACTAGGTGGCGCTGGTGCTTTGCTTCTAAATGGTTCTAAAGTTCTTACAAAACTAAAGTTCTGGTTGTGAACACTAGGTGGCGCTGGTGCTTTGCTTCTACAGTGTTGCTAAAGTTCTGGTGGTGAACATTTCAGAACTCTAACAAAACTTTCAAAATTGCATTATTATTTCATTATTGGCGATTTTTAAGACAGAACCAATTAGGAGCTGCCAGTTATAACGAAATTTTGAAAGTTTTGTTAGAGTCCTGAAATGTTCACCACCATAGCAACACTATAGAAGCAAAGCACCAGCGCCACCTAGTTTTTACCACTCAGAACTTTAGTTTTGTAAGTACTTTAGAACCATTTAGAACCATGATTGCCCAGGCTTAATGGATACACCAGGTGTTGGTTACATTCTGATTACCAATGAACCCATAAACATTGGAGCTATAGGTGTTATCATGATGAAGTAAATGATATAATATAATGAAGCAAATGATACAAAGTCCTTAATATGGTGATGTGAAAGTAGATCAGATTTAGCATTCATAGAGGGAGTTAAAGTGTTCAGGTTTTTTTTGCTAACACTAAGAAAGCGAAAAATACTGCTATTTACTATTCTTGAGTTTATATATCATAGAAAAACTAAGAAGCCCTTTAAAGGTCAGTTAAAAATTAACATATTGCTTTTACTACAAGATTATGATCTTCGCAGCAATGTCCAGAGTAAAGAAGGAGTTGTCTGAGTAGCTACCCTGATTTGTGAGCGGTGAGTGGGTAACCTTGAAAAAAATGCCAATATAAATTGCCTTGCCCAATAAAAGCTTGCTTTGATGAAATAGTCTCTTGGACTTGTGTCACAAACCCATGGTCTTGTTCAATATCTACCATGATAAAAAAGACAAGCAAAAACAAATTCAACCGAAATAGCCTCAAGTTAATATGTTTAGCCTGCTCACAAATAAAGCATCCAAGAGTTAAATATTAAATGGATAATTGTGCAGTGTCCTCTGTAGTTAATCCATGAATGTAGCTTTATGGAGAGGTCTCCTTTCTTTCATATATTCTGTCGATACAGGAATGGAGAGGGGACTGTGTCAAACACCCCACATTTATTTATTTTTATTATTTATTTGTTTATTTATTATTTGGACTTGTACGCTGCCACTCCCCGTGGGCTCGGAGCGGCTCACTATCATATAAAAACATAAACAAGAGTAAAAGCAACAAGTTAAACGAACAGGTAAGGTTATCCAACTTAGCAATCAAAAACTAGCTGGAAGAGGTGGGCCTTGCGGAAAGATGGTAAATCCTGTGAGGCCCGCACTTCACTTGGAAGAGTATTCCAAATCGATGGTACTACCACAGAAAAGGCTCTGCGCCGGGTCGATGTTAAGCAGATGGATTTGAAGCTCGGCACTTCAAGGAGGTTCAGTTATTCGGAGCGAAGTGACCTCTGGGGTTGGTAGGGGATGAGACGGTCCCTGAGATACAGCGGCCCCCGACCATACAAGGTCTTGAAAGTTAACACCATCATCTTGAAGGTGATCCGGTGCTCGACCGAAGCCAGTGGAGCTGCTGAAGAATGGTGTTATGTGACATCTCACTGCAGTCCCAGTGAGAAGTCGTGCAGCAGCATTCTGGACGAGCTTAAGTTTCCAGATCACGGACAAGGGCAGGCCAATGTAAAGGGCATTACAGTAGTCCAGTCTCGAGATGACTGTGGCTTGGAGCACCATGGCCAGGTCGTCTCTAGATAGGTAGGGTGTCAGCCGACTAGCTTGCCGCAGGTGGAAGAAAGCGGTTTTGCTGATGGTGGACACCTGGGCTTCCCTCGACAGCAATGGGTCTAAGACAACCCCAAGGCTCTTTACTGAGGATGTCGGGCATAAAGCCTCGCCATCCAAGATAGGCAGCTGGACCTCCCCGCCCACCAGGCGCCCCAGCCACAATATCTCCATCTTTGCAGGATTCACCCTCAATCTACTGGCACACAGCCATCCAGTAACGGCTTCAAGGCACTGCTAGAAACAGGGCCGTAGCCAGGATTTTGATTCAAGGGGGCTGAGTTTGGTTCCGGGGGAGCTGAGACTGGGTGGGAGAGGGTCTACCCTAGCAAACCTTTTGTATTGTTATCCCAATAACCCCATTAATATGGGATATAATGAGCATCGTGATCAGATCATGATTTTAATGCACATAACAGTTTAAATAATGTACCAGTACGGCCTTTTCGTGGACCACCCTGAGAATTTCGGGGGGCTGCCCCTTAGCCCCCCTGGCTACATGCCTGGCTAGAAATAAGAGGGTACGGAGGCCTTCCATCTTCAGAATGAGCTGGGTGTCATCAGCGTACTGATAACACTCCAGCCCAAAGCTTCGAACAAGACTAGCAAGTGGCCGCATATAGATTTTAAATAACAAAGGGGAGAAGATAGCCCCTTGAGGGACCCCACAGGTTAGTGGGGTCCTCTCGGAGACCATACCTCCCCTTTCCATTCGCTGTCCCCAGCTGTGCAGAAAGGACAACAGCCATTTCAAGGCTGTTCCCCTGACTCCAACAATGGCAAGGCGGTGGGCCAAAAGATTGTAATCGACCGTATCAAAAGCTGCTGTGAGGTCCAATAACACAAGCAGCGCTGAACCGTCCTTGTCCAACTGGCAGCGGAGCTGATCTGAAAAGGCGATCTACACGGTCTCCATCCCTTGCCCGAAGCGGAAGCCGGACTGGAAGGGATCTAATCCGGCTGTGTCCTCAAAGAACTGCTGCAGCTGCCCCGCCACCGCCCTCTCAATCACCTTGCCCAGGAACGGAAGATTCAAAACTGGGCAGTAATTGGAGGGAACCGATCGATCTAAATTCGGTTTCTTCAGCAGTGGGGAGACCACTGCCTCTTTTAAACCCCTCTGGAAAGACTCCTTGCTCAAGGGAGCTGTTTATTATATTCAACAGAGGGTCACGTAGTCCCTTCAAGCAGGCTTTCACCAGCCAGGAGGGACACAGATCGAGGGAGCACGTGGCCGGTCTCGCTGCAGCTAACATTTCATCGACAGCCCCTGTGTCCAGTGGAACGAACCGATCGAGGGTGGGCCCAGCAGAGGACTACGGAGTCTCCAGCTCGCTAACTGTGCCAATCAACTGTATCAATCAACTGTATCAAACATTGTGGATATCAACTGGTTCTATCCCCGGTGTCGATTTGCGAGGAGGGTATCTTCACATGTCCAACCAGGACATAAACCAGGAGGATGTGTTTACATGTTTGATCATGTGAAAACCTTTGCACATGCAGTTATGTACAGGCCCAAGAAAATAGTGGTGGACCTCCACACGTATTGGAAAGTATCTCTTTGTTGAGTATTTCAAAAGTACTCCCGGCATTACTACAGTACTCTTGGTACTACTGGAATCAGAGCTTGGGAGTAAAAAGTTACAAGTAAAACAGCTAACCGACCTACTCACTTTTTATTTTATTTACTAGCCGTCCCCTGCCACGTGTTGCTGCGGCCCAGTCTGGTGACCTGGAAAATAAAGTAATGAGAAAGTCTTGGTTTCTAATCTGTGTAATTTCTTTCTGCTTGTGGATAAACAGTACTTCTTGTTGTTTCTTTGTCAATGTTGATGTAGAGATTGCCTGGTTTGCGTACTCTGGAACTTGCAACATATCATTGTCCTTCTTTAGGGGTCCCTTTCAAATCTATGATACTATATCTGTCATATACATATGTGTGAGTGTGAATCATACGTCTATCTATATCTATAGCTGGATGGGAGATGGACTGGATGGCCTTAAGGCAGCATTTCTCAACCTGGGGGTCGGGACCCCTGGTTGGGGGATTGCGAGGGGGTGACAGAAGGGTTGCCAAGACCACTGGAAAACACAGTATTTTCTATTGGTCACAGGGGTTCTTCTGTGTGGGGAGTTTGGCCCAGTTATCTCATTGCTGGGGTTCAGAATGCTCTTTGATTGCAGGTGAACTATAAATCCCAATAACTGTAACCCCCAAATGTCAAGGTCTATTTGCCCCAAACTCCATCTGTGTTCATGTTTGGGCATATGGAGTATTTGTGCCAAGTTTGGTCCTGACCCATCATTGTTTGAGTCCACAGTGCTCTCTGGATGTAGGTGAACTACAACTCCCAAGCTCAAGGTCAATGCCCACCAAACCCTTCCAGTGTTTTCTCTTGGTCATGGGAGTCCTGTGTGTGTCATGTATTATGTTCTGTAATTGATGGTGGTGGTAGGCCTAGCAGTTGGTGATGGAAGGGTTAATGTAAGTTTTAGTTCTAAAGGGTTCAGTAATCTCTAAGTGCTTATGGTGAAAGCAATTAAGGGTGGAGGCATGCAAGAGATAGCTTGCAGCTGGGTGTTGCTGGATATAAGGAGCTAACCTTGGGAGTGATCTTTGGGAGAAAGTATCTGTTTTATTTTGGTGGTGGATGCTGCCGGGTTCCCCCCAGGGTTGTTGGTTTTTTGGTATCCTGACCTGCTTCCTGTAACCTTGGAGCCCTGGAACTTTGACCCTCTGGACTGGCTTTTGACTATGGTATATAGACTCTTGATCCTTGGACTTTGTTTATTGAATTCTTGGCGTTTGACCACTGGACTGGACCTTTTGACTACGGAGTTATCAGTTTTTGTTTATTCAGGGGCTGAGTGCTATTTTATGTTTAATATTTTGGACTATTAAAACGGCCACAAAGTAAGTGCTGTTTTAATTAAATTGTTTAACAGACTGGGTGTTTGTTTGATTCACCTGTGCTGGAAATAATGGCAGAGACCTGGCTTGTAGGTTAACTATAAATCCCAGCAGCTACAACTCCCAAATGATAAAATCGATGTTTTTGAGTGACGGCGAGTCCTTGGGCTAGTAGGTGTCTTGTGGCCAAATTTGGTGTCAATTTGTCCAGTGGATTTTAAGTTATGAAGTTACTCAAAACGAACAAAGCATATATATATATATATATATATATATATATATACACACACACACACATACACACACACACACACACACACTACACACACACACACACAGAATATATATTCCACATTTAAGAAGTGAAATTTCAAAAGCAACATAACAAAAGCAACATAACATAGTGTCGTTTAAATTATTAGTAACATTGTTTCAGAGTTATTTTATGAAGCTCCGAAAATTTCCCATGCAATTTTTTAAAATGAGTGTTATGTATTTACAAGTATCAATATGACAAGAGTTGGTGCTAGAAACTACATGGTACATGCCCAATAAGTACCGTATTTTTCGCACCATAAGATGCAGTTTTTTCCCTCCCAAATTAGGAAGAAAAATCAGCCGCGTCTTATGGAGCGAAGATGCAGGCAGGGGGGGGGGGGGGAGGCGCTGGAGCGGGGGCGGCGGCGATATACTCACCAAAAGTGTCTGGAGACTGCCGCCTCTGTTGCCGCCTCTTCTCTGGTCCATTGCTGGTCCGTCCCTTTCCTTCCCCCCGCCCTTTCTTCCCTCGAGCAAAGGGTGGGGGGAAGGAAAAGGAACAGGAGGAGGAGCGACGCAGCGTCGCGTCAGAGCGTCTGACGCGTCGCTGCGCCACTCCTCCTCCTGCTCCTTTCCTTCCCCGCCCTTTCTTCCCTCGAGCAAAGGGTGGGGGGAAGGAAAAGGAACAGGAGGAGGAGCGACGCAGCGTCGCGTCAGAGGAGGAAAATAGGAAAAAATTTTTTTCTATTTTCCTCCTCTAAAATCTAGGTCTGTCTTATCAGCCTTATGGTGCAAAAAATACGGTATTTTCCCTTCAGGAAACCTGTATCATTGCTGCTTCTTTTGGTGATGTACACAAGCAGGTCATAAAATTGTCAACTTCAAAAAGCCTCAGGGTAGCATCACCTTTACAGCAACTACATAGGCATTCCCCAGCTCCTATTCTAGTAGGGATAAACAATGCAATAAAACAGTCACAAAAATTGAGTTTCCCAAAGATCACATGGCCTGAAGTACATCCAAGGTCTTATCTACCTAAGAGTTGCATACAGCAGATCAACAGTACTCTGCCTGTATTTTCCCAAAAAATGTTAACATCGGAGGACAGCTTTTTTGTTTGTATTCACAGCCTTCCTATTCAGCTGTAACTGTGAGCAGAGGATGAGCGATAATAATAATAAACAACTTGATTTCTATCCTGCCCTGTCTCTCCATGGGGACTCATTGCAGCTCACAACATAAAACGGCAAACATTCAATGCCATAAAAATACAACAATAAATTAATCAAATCAGATAAACCAGGGCTGTCCAACTTTTACCAACCCAGGGGCCTGATTACCGGTCACTGATCAACTGGGGGGCCTAAGGGTCCGCCCCTGCCCCGGCCCCGCCCCCTCCCCAGCTCCGCCCCCTCCCCGGCTCCTCCCCTCCCCGCCCCTCCCCCGGCTCCAATTTGCTTACAATTACTAGTTGCAATATTAATTATAAAATAAATAATTGGGAGTTGTAGTTGCTGGGATTGGTAGTTCGCCTACAATCAAAGAGCATTCTAAACCCCAACAATGATGGAATTAACCAATCTTGGCACAAAGAACTCCCATGACCAACAGGAAATACTGGAACGCTTTGGTGGGCACTGACCTTGTGTTGTGGAGCTGTAGTTCACCTCCATCCAGAGAGCACTGTGGACTCAAATAATGATGGATCTGGACCAAACTTGGCATGAATACTCTCTCTCTCTCTCTCTCTCTCTCTCTCTGTCTCTGTCTGTCTGTCTGTCTGTCTGTCTGTCTCTTTCTGTCTCTCCCTGTCTCTCTCTCTCTTCTTTCCTCCCTACCCGGCCCCCTCCATCCCTCCTTCCCCCGGATCTCGAGCCCGGCACGGGAAGGAGGAGGGGCTAGGGAGGAGAAGGCAGCCGGCTGCCTTCTCCCACCCTAGCCCCTCCTCCCCCCGGCCGCCTTTCTAAAAAAAATAAATAAATAAATAATTTCAGGAGGGTAGCAGGGGCCGTGTCCAACAGGCTGGGGGGCTGTGTACGGCCCGTGGGCCACCTGTTGGACAGCCCTGAGATAAACAATACAAAACATTAGACAATAAAACAAATCACATGAAAGCAATAAAAACAATTTACACAGTGTTAGTAAAAACAGGGTTTAAAAACTATATCCATATAATAATAATAATTTTATTTATATCCCACCACCATCTCCCATAGATGGTTAGAGAAGCAGATGGCCAAAACAAAAGAATGGCCTGCCTGGGGAGCGTGCTTGCTCCATCAATATTTAACATTTACACAAATGATCAGCCACTGCCAGAAGGAACAGAGTTCCATCTATGCTGATGATCATGCCATCACCACTCAAGCAGAGAGCTTTGAAATGGTCGAACAGAAATTCTCTGAAGTTTTAGGTGCTCTTACTGCCTATTACAGGATAAACCAGGTGATTCAAAATCCATCTAAAACACCTGGGCAAATGTCCCTCCCTCCCTCTCCCCTGGAACCATGTTAAAGAAGCAGCCTGAGTGAGTGTCCCTCCCTTCCTCTCCCTGGAAAGCCAAGTTAAGGAAGTAGCCTGGGCGAATGTCCCACCTTCCTTTCTCTTTCTCTCCATTCTCCTCTCCTTCTTCCTACTCTATTCCTCCTCTTCCTCCGCTTAAGCGACTGAGGGGGAAAAGGAAAGGGCCCGAGGATGTTAGGAGTGGTGGTAGTTGAAGTCCAAAACACCTGGAAGGAATACGTGATCTGCTCTCAGGCCCGATATACATTGCCTCTTGAAACTGCATTATGTATATCAGGGCTGTCCAACTGGCGGCCCGGGGGCCGGTTCCGGCCCCGTAGCCTGTTGGACAAGGCCCCACCAATGCCCTCAGTCGCCATTTTAAAATTTGAAAAAAATTGAATTTTTTTAAAAATGGCGGCCGGGGGCCGGGGGGGGGGGAGGCGGGGCAGGAGGAGGAAGAGAGCTAGCTCCTCCTCCTTTTTTGGCGCCCCCCTACCTAGGGCAGGGAGCCGCCGAAAAAGGGCAGAAGGCGGCGCCAACAGCAGCACGTCACAGGCCTGGCGTGACGCGCTGCCCCGTGGCGCCGCCTTCTGCCCTTGTTCGGCCTCCGCCCGCCCCTAGGTAGGGGGCGAGGAGGAGTAGGCGCCAAGAGCAGCGCGTCACAGGCCTGGCGTGACGCTGCTCCTGGCACCGCCTCCTCCTCCTCGCGCCCCTTCCTAGGGCGGGTGTGCCGAAAAGGAGGAGTAGGCGGCGCCAAGAGCAGCGCATCACGCCAGGCCTGTGACGCTCTGCTCTTGGCACCGCCTACTCCTCCTTTTTCGGCGCCCGCCTCCCTTACCTAGGGCGGGGGGAGCCGCCAGGCAGAAGGCGGCGCCAAGAGCAGCGCGTCACAGGCCTGGCATGACGCGCTGCCCCTGGCGCCGCCTTCTGCCCTTTTTCGGTGCCCTCCTTTCTAGGGCGGGGGGGCGCCGAAAGGAGGAGTAGGCGGCGCCAAGAGCAGAGCGTCACAGGCCTGGCGTGACGCGCTGCTCTTGGCGCCGCCTACTCCTCCTTTTCGCGCCCCCTCCGCCTCCTAGAAAGGGGCGCCAAAGGAGGAGTAGGCGGTGCCAAGGGGCAGCAGCGTCACGCCAGGCCTGACGCGCTGCTCTTGGTGCCGCCTTCTGCCCTTTTCGGCCGTTTTAGGGGGGCGGGGCCTGGGGTTGGGGCGGGCCTGGGGTGGGGCCTGGGGCGGGGCCGAGCGGCCCCCTAGGTCATCAGTGACCTCTTATCCGGCCCTGGACCCCGTAGAAGTTGGACAGCACTGATGTGTATACTCCGTGATGTAGACTTCTATCATGCAGATTAGCTGCCTTCTATGAGTCTCCATAATGCATAATGCAGTAGGTCCGCAGTTTGAATCCGGTTTTGCAGTTTGAGGGAAGGTAATGGCGTTCCATACAGTCATGCTGGTGACATGACCTTGGAGGTGTCTATGGACAATGTGTCTCTTTGGCTTAGTAATGGAGATGAGCATCACTCCCCAGAGTAAGACAGGACTAGACTGAATGTCAAGGGAAACCTTTACCTCTACTTTGATAATCAGAATTACGTGACAGGAGGAGGAGTATCGCTCCTCGTCCTCCTCCGCATTGACAGCTGAGGCAGGCCTGGAGTGTAAGAGGCCCTCGGTCAGGAGTGGAAGAGCCCCTGAAGTTTCCCCAGTGCCAGTGCTGTATTTTTTCCAACTGCGCATGAGTGTCTGCTAGAGGTGGATATCTCTGGTTTAAAATACTTTGAAATCCGTTATTTTTCATATTTGAAATTATTTCTACCATATATCAACCCTCGGGGTCCAACCTGGAAATGTCAAAACCCGGGGTCTCCATTTTTTCTAAAGGTCACATTATTAGGTCGTTTTTTCCTGCCTCAGTTCTCAACTCGCGAGAGGAGACTGGAGGGCAGCAGCACCCGCCTTTCTCCTCTCGCGAGTTGACAGCTGAGGTGGGCGCTTTATTCCCATGCAGGGGAGGACGTGGGGAGGCGAGCCCCCCACCTCCTCCTCTGCATGGGAATAACATGTGACAAGGCTTGTCATGCATTCTTCCCATGCAGGGGAGGAGATGCGCCCGCGCTAAGCCTTAGCGGGGGAGGGAAGGAGGGAGAGCAAGCACTCCCTTCCCCTCCCTGCGATGCTTCTGAGCTGAGGGGGAGGGAAGAGAGGAGAGCAAGCCCTCCATTCTAGCCTAGCCTCCCAGCTGGCCTATTGAATAAAAACGAAAATCGTTATTAATTACATTTCAATTACGAAATGAAGCCATTTTTTTGTAATAATTTCTATAACGATCCAGAGACAGAAATCCCCCCCTGAGTTTAGAATCATTTTTTTGTTTGGATCAACCACCCCTAGTGTCTGCCATTAACGAAGCTGTTTCAGAAGTCTCGGAAATTTCAAAAAGTTTTGAACATTTTTTTCTATGAAAATCGGAATTGATTTCCAAATCAAACCACCAGCGCCCCCTATGTCCGAAACGAGTTTTGAACCATTTTTGATCAAACAAGCCTACTACAAATCCCATCATCCTTTGTCCGTCCTCTCCCAAACCTCATCAGGGTCATGGGGGTTATGTGTGCCAAGTTAGGTCCAAGCCCATCACCCATGCTGGTCACAATGGCCTGTGAAAGTGGCAGCCAATCAGAAAGCTGCCACATACCCACACCTCCACACACATATAAACATACCAACACTGACTTTAGATATATATATATATATATATATATATATATATATATATGTATCGGTAGTTACTGAAAAGGACATTCAAGTGCCACCTCGGAGTTGGTTGAGGTAGGCAGGATTTCCCTGGGTACTGGTTGTGGGGGGTCAGGAGCAGGTCAGGGTTTTGCCCTCCATTCTGCTCGAGATCCCCGTGTACAACTGGTGGGCCACTGTGTGATACAGAATGCTGGACTAGATGGGCTGAGGTCCGATTCAGCATGGCTCTTCTTATGTTCTTATGTTCTTATGTTATATATATATATATATATATATATATATATATATATATATATATATAGTGTGTCTTGGGTGGGGTGGGAGAAGCAAACTATAAACAATAACAGAAGTTAAGGAGTAATTCATGACCGGATCTCCCTCCATGAACCAGCTTGAACCCTCCGCTCCTCGAGGGAGGCCCTCCTGTCGCCCCTTGCCAGTCTCACAGACACATCTGGTGGGCACAAGGGAGAGGGCCTTCTCCTCTGTGGCCCCTGACTCTGGAATTCCTTGCCTGGAGAGTTTAGGAAGCCCCCACTCTGGAAACTTTAAAAAACACCTGAAAACCTGGTTTTTCCGCTGTACCTTCAGAGAGTAGTTATTTAATTTCTACCATTGCTCTCCTCAATGCCCCCGTTCTTGGAGTCCATCCCCCCTCCCCCATAAAGGATGTTTTCCCCCGTAAAGGATGCTATTCCGCTTATCTCACCCTGAGTTTTTAACACTTTATATGTGTGCCTGCGGCCCGCCCTGTCTTTGTGATTTTAGATATCTCGTTGTATATTTGTGTTTTATTTATATGTATGTATTTTTATTGTGTTTATTGCTGATGTTTTGATTTTATTTTATTGTAATTTGCTGTTTG
>JARBWK010003639.1:0-11937 GCA_030556195.1 Anolis apletophallus | reverse complement strand
GCTACCCTTTGTTTATCCAAGCACACTTTCCAGTGCGCTTACCATGTTACGACTTACCTCATCTTTTTAATTATACTTAATTATAAATGATATTAAGATGTTGAGGAGGGTGACGGGCGGTGTGTGCGTGCTTCAGAGCGTGTTTAAAATAAGCTTTCTTATTTATTTTACTGTTAAATCCTCCTTTAGATACTTATTTTCAAAATGTCTTGTCGTATGTTTTATTTTAAAAAATGTAGCCCATCTCTCCCACCCCATAAGCTACACCTTGACCTGACTTTTTTGTGTTAAACTATTTTACTTACTATAATATCTTCACAGAGTAGGTTGAGGACGGCGGTATATAAGCTAAAATTAGCAAGGGGTGGTTAGGTTTATCGTGGAATATCGATTATAGGACAGGCTCCTCTAAGTCGTGTATGAAGCACCGCCAAGTCTTTTGAGTTTTAGGCTTTTCGCCCGTAATATTCTGGCGGACACTATTGTTTTATGATGTTAGTTTACAGCTTGGCATAGTAGGGTATCTAATCCTAGTTTGTTTCCTAGCTTTCGTGAATCAAATAACTTTTTTTAAAGAAGTTAGGTTTCATTAATCCTTTGTTTTACGGTTAGGTTTTATGTTTATTTCTTATATATAGCTCGTATTTTAGTCACTATTTACGCCGTTATCTATTATTTTGGGCCCTTCGTATAACCGCGGTGGCTGGCACGAGGTTTACCGGCTCTATTAACCATAGCTAAGTCTAGCTTAATAAAATGTTTAGTCGCTCATGGCTTAATTTTTATTACTGCTGATTACCCGTGGGGGTGTGGCAAAACAAGGTGTTTTGGGCTGAATATTCGTGCCTGATACCTGCTCCTAGTATTTAAGTGGGCATTTTCACTGGTATGCGGATACTTGCATGTATAATTTTGGTTAAAAATAACAGTAAGTTTAAGACCAAAACTTTATGTCGTTGGGGAACTAAAATTTTTCCCATCGAGGCATTTTCAGTGCCGTGCTTTAAAAAGTTAAGCTACAATAACGTGTATGTAAAAAAAATAAAGATATTTAAATTTGATGAAAACTAGAAAAATTAGGTAAAACACATTTTAATAAAAATTAAAATTTTTGTTTAAGTAAGTTTCAAATTAAAAGTAGTCAAAATAGATAAAGATAGTCAAAAAAAAATAAAAAAAAAACAATTAAAAAAATAAAATTATATATAAAATTAAAAATAAATTAAAATAAATTAAAATAAATTAAAATAAATTAAAAACAAATTAAAAAAATAAAATAAAACAAAAGAAAAAAAAACAAAAATTAGCTATAAACTCACCTGCAATCTGTAGAGTGCTAGAAAAAGTTATAGCAAAACCAATAGTTTATTTATTTGATCAAATCTCGACTTTTGGGGTTTGGCGATAACTAAAATTGATCAAATAGGTAGATATTGGTACGGGGGGTAGGGGGGTTTGCGTCAATTAAGAAAAAATATTTACTTGTTTGTTTGTTTGTTTTTGTTTTTTTTGAGTGTGGTCATAGTTGTAGGGGGTTCGGGTGATTCAATTAAAAATTGGGTCATTTTATTAAAAATTTTATGTCTAACAAGCATTAATGAAATAATACCTATTATTAATGGGTGGGTTAAACATCATCATATTGTGTACGCTGCCAAGTAAGTAACGGTCTCTTCCACTGGAATAGTGGCGTGAAAGGAAAAATAAATAAAAATACCAGTAGCATGGCAAACCAGTTATGGTCGGCATGGGTACGAGTGGATAAAGTCCATTAACCGTAAGGTCTTGGAAAGAGGAACGTATGAGATATATGGTTTGGGGGTCCCACGAGATTTACCAACCAGAGGCCTTGGAAAAAGCTGTGAGTGGTGCAACCTCAATTGATGACCTTGAGACTAGTAATGGTGTGCATTGATGGGCGGGTTGGTGGTTTCTCGAAAGATGTCGAGTAACTATCTGACAGGTCTATTCTAGAGAAATCGCTGCCGATTAGATTAAAAGTCAATATTGGTTAATATTATCGTGCTGGAAGGGGGTTATGAACGTCTACACTATATGTGCTATGTACTTTAATAAGGTATAATTCTTGTTTAATATTCATGAGGGTAATATACTAATGTACGATTTATTTAATCGTTCTTTAGTTAATATAGAGGTTACATATATTAGATAGTTAGTCGTAAGGAGATAAGGTATATGAACGTTTTAATAAAACGTATTATGTATTAATGTAGTATTATATCCTATGTTTAATATTCGTTATATTCGTAAATAGATGAATGCACGATATACATATGTATATAGTGGACATTATAGGGCCCCCACTTACCTTCAGGGCCGAGGTTTTAATCTAGGCTAGAGCGGCCTATTTTTGGGCTGGTCTTTCGTTCTGTGAGCCCTATTTGAAGGTCATTTGGAAAATTAAAATCAGACCAGAAGATCTTTCATTACGGGTTGGTTAAGGTAGGGTTGTGCGTCAGAGAAAGCTTTAACATGCAAGCCCCGAAGGGCTTGTGTTGAAGTAGAAGATTAAAGGTTATATACGTTTGACATAAGGAGATTTCAAGGGTTTTATGTTAGGGAGGGGAATTACTGAGGGTTAATTCAGGCATACAAGCCCCGAAGGGCTTGTGTTGAAGTAGAAAATTAAAGGTTATATACGTTTGACATAAGGAGGTTTCAAGAGTTTTATGTTAGGGAGGGGAATTACTGAGGGTTAATTCAGGCATACAAGCCCCGAAGGGCTTGTGTTGAAGTAGAAGATTAAAGGTTATATACGTTTGACATAAGGAGGTTTCAAGGGTTTTATGTTAGGGGGGAATTACTGAGGGTTAATTCAGGCATACAAGCCCCGAAGGGCTTGTGTTGAAGTAGAAGATTAAAGGTTATATACGTTTGACATAAGGAGATTTCAAGGGTTTTATGTTAGGGAGGGGAATTACTGAGGGTTAATTTAGGCATACAAGCCCCGAAGGGCTTGTGTTGAAGTAGAAGATTAAAGGTTATATACGTTTGACATAAGGAGGTTTCAAGAGTTTTATGTTAGGGAGGGGAATTACTGAGGGTTAATTCAGGCATACAAGCCCCGAAGGGCTTGTGTTGAAGTAGAAGATTAAAGGTTATATACGTTTGACATAAGGAGATTTCAAGGGTTTTATGTTAGGGAGGGAATTACTGAGGGTTAATTCAGGCATACAAGCCCCGAAGGGCTTGTGTTGAAGTAGAAGATTAAAGGTTATATACGTTTGACATAAGGAGGTTTCAAGGGTTTTATGTTAGGGAGGGGAATTACTGAGGGTTAATTCAGGCATACAAGCCCCGAAGGGCTTGTGTTGAAGTAGAAGATTAAAGGTTATATACGTTTGACATAAGGACATAAGGAGGTTTCAAGGGTTTTATGTTAGGGAGGGGAATTACTGAGGGTTAATTCAGGCAAATCCAATTGGTTGTCAGAAGATAGTTTAAACAAAATATCGACTTTGGGAGTCGAAGATACAAGTTAATTTGTTCTTTTGATATCTTTGGGTATTTAATACCCATTTCTGGTTTACAAGACCAGTGCTTTAGCTTAAGCTACAATGACAAGTTCATTTAAGTATTTTGTTTTCTGTTATACCAGCTAATGGTAGTAAAAAAATAAATAGTAGGAAGTAAAGAATAGATGCAATTTGACCAATAATAATAAATGGGTGTTCTACTGGTTGTCCTCCAATTCATGTTAAAACTAATACATTTGAAATCAATATTCAAAAAAGGGTTTGGGTTAAGGGGCGGAAAGTACTACTTCGTTGTTTAGATGTGTGTAGAGTTGGAACAAAAATTAGAATAAGAATTGATATAAGAAGAGCAATTACACCTCCAAGCTTGTTTGGGATGGATCGTAAAATTGCGTAAGCAAATAAAAAAATATCACTCTGGTTTAATATGTGGAGGTGTTACTAGTGGATTTGCTGGGGAGAAGTTTTCTGGGTCTCCTAGGAGGTTTGGGGAAAGAAGAGCAAGTAAAAGTACTAAAATCATTATTAAGGTTACCCCCCTTAGATATCTTTGTAGGAGAAGTAAGGATGAAATGGAATTTTGTCTGGGTTTGATTGTACTCCTGTTGGGTTATTAGACCCAGTTTCATGAAGAAAAAGAAGATGGAGAATGCTTGCTCCTATAACAGCAAATGGAAGTAAAAAGTGAAATGTAAAAAAACGGGTTAAGGTTGCGTTGTCTACTGAGAACCCCCCTCAGATTCATTCTACTATTGCTGTACCAATATATGGGACTGCTGATAATAAGTTTGTAATGACTGTTGCACCTCAAAATGATATTTGTCCTCAAGGGAGAACATAGCCAACGAAGGCAGTTGCTATAACAAGAAGAAGAAGAAGTACTCCTAGGTTTCAGGTTTCTTTAAATATATAAGAGCCATAGTACAACCCTCGGCCAATATGTAAATATAAGCAAATAAAAAATATAGAGGCCCCGTTTGCATGAATATTTCGGATAAGTCATCCATATTGAACATCTCGGGAAATATGAGCAATTGATGAGAATGCTGATGAGATATCTGCTGTATAGTGTATGGCTAAGAATAAGCCTGTCAAGATTTGGATAATTAAACATATTCCAAGTAGTGAGCCAAAGTTTCATCAGGCTGAGATGTTAGAGGGGGAGGGTAGGTCAATAAACGAGTCGTTTACAATTTTAAAAATTGGGTGGTACTTACGTAGGGGTGTCATTGTTTTTATAGTTGAATTACAACGGTGGTTTTTCAGGCCATCAGTCCTGGTTTATACTCTAGGTAAAAATATATGGTTTATTTAATTTTTATTTTGTTTTTTTGTTTAATTGGAGGTTTAGTTGTTGTAGCTTCTAACCCATCTCCTTATTTTGGGGCTGCTGGGCTTGTAATATCTTCGGCAGTAGGGTGTGGAGTATTAATTGAATTTGGTGGGTCTTTTGTCTCTTTGATACTATTTTTAATTTATTTAGGGGGAATATTAGTTGTTTTTGCCTATTCTGTTGCTTTGTCTTCAGATCCATTTCCTGAGGGTCTTTTGGACTGGTCTGTTGGGGGACATTTTTTTGGGTATTTTATTTTTTTAGTCTTTTTTTTAATTATATTTAGTGATGTTTTAGCTTTCTATGATTTTGGGATAATGGGAAATGAGTCTTCTGGGTTAAACATGTTTCGTAGTGATTTTGATGGGGTGGCTTTGTTTTATGGGGTTGGGGGTTGTGGGTTGTTAATATGTGGTTGGGGTTTATTGTTAACATTATTTGTTGTGTTAGAATTAACTCGTGGGCTTGTTCGTGGTGGATTGCGGGCTATTAGAAAATAAAAAATATTATTCACAGCTTACTAGACGAACAAGATATTCGAATAATAGGGGGCATTAAAAACTATCTCCCAATTACTTCCTCTTGTTTAACAATTGGTAATTTAGCCCTCATAGGTACCCCCTTTCTATCCGGATTTTATTCTAAAGATGTTATTATTGAAACAATAAACAACTCACATTTAAACGCCTGAGCCCTATCCCTTACTATTTTAGCTACTATACTAACAGCCGCCTATAGCTTACGAATGGTATTTTATGTTCAAATAAATACCCCCCGTTTCAAACCTCTCACACCTATTAATGAAAACAATAACACACTCATTAACCCAATTTTACGCTTAGCCATTGGTAGCATAGTAGCCGGACTATTAATTACAACTGCAATTCTCCCAACAAAACTACCTACTATAACTATATCAACCATAAATAAACTTTTAGCATTAATTATTTCTATTCTTGGTTTAATTATTACCATAGACATTGTAAGTAAAACCTCTATCCTTCTTAAATAAAAATATAGAGGCCCCGTTTGCATGAATATTTCGGATAAGTCATCCATATTGAACATCTCGGGAAATATGAGCAATTGATGAGAATGCTGATGAGATATCTGCTGTATAGTGTATGGCTAAGAATAAGCCTGTCAAGATTTGGATAATTAAACATATTCCAAGTAGTGAGCCAAAGTTTCATCAGGCTGAGATGTTAGAGGGGGGGGTATGTCAATAAACGAGTCGTTTACAATTTTAAAAATTGGGTGGTACTTACGTAGGGGTGTCATTGTTTTTATAGTTGAATTACAACGGTGGTTTTTTCAGGCCATCAGTCCTGGTTTATACTCTAGGTAAAAATATATGGTTTATTTAATTTTTATTTTGTTTTTTTTTTTTAATTGGAGGTTTAGTTGTTGTAGCTTCTAACCCATCTCCTTATTTTGGGGCTGCTGGGCTTGTAATATCTTCGGCAGTAGGGTGTGGAGTATTAATTGAATTTGGTGGGTCTTTTGTCTCTTTGATACTATTTTTAATTTATTTAGGGGGAATATTAGTTGTTTTTGCCTATTCTGTTGCTTTGTCTTCAGATCCATTCCATTTCCTGAGGGTCTTTTGGACTGGTCTGTTGGGGGACATTTTTTTGGGTATTTTATTTTTTTAGTCTTTTTTTAATTATATTTAGTGATGTTTTAGCTTTCTATGATTTTGGGATAATGGGAAATGAGTCTTCTGGGTTAAACATGTTTCGTAGTGATTTTGATGGGGTGGCTTTGTTTTATGGGGTTGGGGGTTGTGGGTTGTTAATATGTGGTTGGGGTTTATTGTTAACATTATTTGTTGTGTTAGAATTAACTCGTGGGCTTGTTCGTGGTGGATTGCGGGCTATTAGAAAATAAAAATTATAGCAAGAATAGTTGAAAAAATAAATGCAGTTAGATAGGCTTTCATAAGTCCTTTTTGTGATGAAGAAAAATTAACTATTGGTATTTGTATAGATGTTAGTCCTTTTGGGCCGCATTTTTCTAATCATATCAGATCATTTGTTATTGTGGCAGCATTCTGGCTAAATTTTATAGAAATATTTGGAGTTATTCGGTGAAGAATATTGAAAAAGAAAAACTGGTTAGATGTAATATAATTTGAGTTAGGTTTTTTGAAAAGAAGGATAGAGGTTTTACTTACAATGTCTATGGTAATAATTAAACCAAGAATAGAAATAATTAATGCTAAAAGTTTATTTATGGTTGATATAGTTATAGTAGGTAGTTTTGTTGGGAGAATTGCAGTTGTAATTAATAGTCCGGCTACTATGCTACCAATGGCTAAGCGTAAAAATGGGTTAATGAGTGTGTTATTTTTTTAAATAAAAGGTGTGAGAGGTTTTGAAACGGGGGGTATTTATTTGAACATAAAATACCATTCGTAAGCTATAGGCGGCTGTTAGTATAGTAGCTAAAATAGTAAGGGATAGGGCTCAGGCGTTTAAATGTGAGTTGTTTATTGTTTCAATAATAACATCTTTAGAATAAAATCCGGATAGAAAGGGGGTACCTATGAGGGCTAAATTACCAATTGTTAAACAAGAGGAAGTAATTGGGAGATAGTTTTTAATGCCCCCTATTATTCGAATATCTTGTTCGTCTAGTAAGCTGTGAATAATAGACCCTGAGCATAAGAATAGTATAGCTTTAAAGAAGGCATGCGTAGAAATATGGAGAAATGCAAGTTGTGGTTGATTTAGTCCAATTGTGACTATTATTAGTCCTAGTTGGCTTGATGTTGAGAAAGCAATAATTTTTTTAATGTCATTTTGTGTTAAAGCAGAAATTGCAGTAAATGTTGTGGTAATAGCACCAAGACATAAACATAAGGTTAATATTAAGTGGTACTTTTCTACTATGGGGTGTATACGAATTAGTAAAAAGATTCCGGCAACAACCATAGTGCTAGAGTGAAGTAGGGCAGATACTGGAGTTGGGCCTTCTATAGCAGCTGGGAGTCATGGATGTAAACCAAATTGGGCGGATTTTCCTGTTGCAGCCAAGATTAATCCTAGTACAGGTAAAATATTTATAGTATTTGTTGAAAATAGTTCATTTATTTGTCAAGTTGAAAGGTTTATGGCTGATCAGGCAAGAAAAAGTAAAAGTCCAATGTCACCAATTCGATTGTAAATAATTGCTTGTAGAGCAGAGGAATTAGCGTCTGATCGGGAAAATCATCACCCAATTAATAGAAATGATATAATTCCAACCCCCTCTCACCCAATAAAAAATTGGAATAAGCTGTTAGCAGTTACTAAAGTTATTATAGCGGTTAAAAAGATTAGTAGATATTTTAAAAATCGGTTGATATTAGGGTCTAACGATATATACCATATAGAAAATTCTAAAATAGATCATGTTACAAATAAGGCAACCGGTGTGAATATTAGTGAATAGCTGTCTAAAATGAAGCTAAGTTTAATGTTAAAGTTAGAAATTGACATCAAAGTTAGGTTTATTATGACTGCTTCTATATTTAAATTAATAAAAATTAATATGGGAATTATACTAATTAAGCATGCTATTTGTACTGCTTGCTTTATATTGGTTGGGGGAGGACTAGTGTTGTTTAGAGTTGCTTTTAAGATCGGTAAAAGAAGGGCAAGTAAGGATGTTAATGCTATTGTGTATAAAAAATTATAGTGCATTTACTTTTACTTGGACTTGCACCGAGATTTTTGGCACCTAAAGCCAATGGATTCTTTTATCCTTTAAAAGTAAGAGGTCTGTAGACTTTAACTTCAGGAACAAGAATTAGCAGCTCTTGGTGTTCAAAACACCCCTTGGTCTTTAAGAAGATTTAAACTTCTGTTTTTAGGTTCACATCCTAATGTTTTAAGTAAACTATAATAACAATTTAAAGGGCCAGAAATTAGGCCTGGGTTTAGAATTAGTAGAATTATGGGGACTATGTGTATAGCTATAATTAAGTGTTCTCGTGTGTGTGTTGGGTTATTTATTGTTAGGTGATTTGGAAGTTTATTTCGTTGTGTAAGTAAAAACATATTTAATGAATAAATTGCAGTAAATAAAGTTCCAATACCAGTTAAAATAATAGTAAGTAGGGACCAGTTAAATAATGATGAAATAATTAATAGTTCCCCTATTAGGTTGATGGAGGGGGGTAAAGCTATATTTGTTAAATTTGCAATTAATCATCAGGTGGCTATAAGGGGTAAGATGAGTTGAAGACTTCGTGCTAATACAAGGGTTCGACTATGAGTCCGTTCATAGTTTGTATTAGCAAGACAAAAAAGTATGGAGGAGGTTAATCCATGGGCAATTATAAGAATAATAGCGCCTGTTATGGCTCAGGGGGTTTGAATTAGACAAGCAGAGACTACTAACCCTATATGGCTAACGGAAGAATAGGCAATAAGTGATTTTAGATCCGTCTGTCGTATGCAAATTGAACTAGTTATAATAATTCCTCATAGGGCTAAAATTATGAAGGGGTAAAATAGTTTTGGTGTGATTGGTATTAGAGTTGTTGTTATTCGGATAATCCCGTATCCGCCGAGTTTTAATAGGATGGCTGCTAATACTATTGAACCTGCAATGGGGGCTTCAACATGTGCTTTTGGTAATCATAAATGAAGGCCATATAGTGGTATTTTTACTATAAATGCTAGTAAACAGGCAGCTCATAATAAGCTATTTGATATGCTTATAGTTAATTGCGGTTGGCTTATTTGTAAAACAAATAATGAAAGGTTATTGTTTTTGGAGTCAATATAAAGAATAGCAATCAGTAGCGGTAAAGAGCTTGCTAATGTATAAAATAAAAAATATGTGCCAGCTGTTAAACGTTCGGCTTGAGCGCCCCATCGGGTGATAACGATTAGTGTTGGAACTAGAGTAGCTTCAAATATGATAAAAAATATTAATATATTGTTTGTTGAAAAAGTTAGTATTAAAAGAGTTTGTAAAATAGCTAAAACAACTAAGAATATTCGTTTTCGGTGAATAGGCTCTGACTTTAAGTGGGCTTGGCTAGCTAGTACTATTAGTGGAAGTAATCAGCAGGATAGAGTAAGTAGTGGGGCAGATACTTGGTCAACTGTTAACAAGGGGTTAAAAAATTGTGGGCTAGCTGTTTGGGTTTTTAATAATTTTAGGCTAACAAAAGAAATTACTATTGAATAAGTTATAAAAATAAGAAATAGTAAAGGAGACTTTGTTTTGAAGGCAGTAGGAATTAATATGATTGTGGGTAAAATAATTTTTAACACTGTAAAAGGTTAAGGTTATGTAAATGATCGTTACCATGGGTGCGTGCAGTTGCTACGAGAAGTGCGAGGCCGGTGCCTGCTTCGCAGGCAGAAAAGGTTAAAAGAATAAAAAATGAAGCTAATGTTGTAGTTTGTGTTGTAGAAAATAGTAAAATAGTGAAAGATATAATATAAATAGTGCTAACATCATCCCTTCAATGCACAATAGGGCAGATACAAGGTGTTTTCGGTGAAATGATAATCCGGTAATGTTAAGAAAGAATATTACACAGACTAAGAATAAGAGGGGAGTCATGTAGGTGTTCGGAGTTTAATCCGAAGCTTTTAAGTCGAAATTAAATGTTTTTATTAAACTAACTCCTAATTCTGCTCATTCTAGGCCTCCTTGAAGTCACTCATAAATCAGGCCAAGCGTTAATAGTATTAAAATAAGTGATGTTAGTGCTGAAGTTAAAATGGGCGAGTTTACATTTATTGCTCAGGGTAGAGGTAAAAGAAGCGCAATTTCTAGGTCAAACAACAGAAATAAAATAGCAACTAAAAAAAATCGTAGTGAGAAAGGTAATCGGGCGTTTCCAAGTGGGTCAAACCCACATTCATAAGGAGATAGTTTTTCTGTGTCTGAAGTTAGCTGAGGTATTCAAAAGCTTACAGTAATAAGAATAAAGGAAATTGTTAGTGAAATTAAAATTATTGTTGACAGGTTCATTGTTATTTCCTAAGTTTTACTAGGGCTTAGTGAGTGGAAATCACTTGTACTTTTATACTAAAAAAACAGGACCCTCATCAGTAGATTGAAACATAAAGGAAAAGTCATACAACATCTACAAAGTGTCAGTATCATGCAGCAGCTTCAAATCCAAAGTGGTGTTGTTCTGTGAAGTGAAATAGAGTTTGTCGTATTAAACATACAAATAAAAATAAGGATCCAATAATAACATGTAGTCCGTGGAATCCTGTTGCAACAAAAAAGGTAGTTCCGTAGACACTGTCTGAAATTGCAAAAGGAGCTTCGTAGTATTCTATAGCTTGTAGGATTGTAAAGTAAAGTCCTAATATTACTGTTAGTGTTAAGGCCTGGGTTGCGTCTTTTCGGTTACCCTCCATAATAGAATGGTGGGCCCATGTAACTGTAACCCCGGAGGCTAGAAGTACCGCAGTATTAAGAAGTGGTACTTCAAACGGGTTTAAGGGGTGTACCCCATTAGGAGGTCAGCAACCACCAAGTTCTGGGGTTGGGGCTAGGCTAGAGTGGTAGAAGGCTCAAAAGAAACCAATAAAAAAAAGTACTTCTGATGTAATGAATAAGATCATGCCGTATCGTATCGTAAGCCTTGACATAGGAAGTATGATGTCCTTGAAATGTGCCTTCTCGAATAATGTCTCGTCATCATTGAATTATTGTTAATAGTAAAATAACTAATCCTAAGTTTATTAGGGTAACATTATTGAAGTGAAATCAAACGGCTAAGCCGGAGGTTAATAAGAGGGCAGCAATAGCGCCTGTTAATGGTCAAGGGCTAGGGTCTACTATGTGATATGAGTGTGCTTGGTGGGTCATTAAACGTTTTCTTGTAAATAGAGGCTTAAAAGTAAAACAAAAACGTATGCTTGAATTAAAGCAACTGCAATTTCTAATCCTGTCAAAAGTAGTAAAACAATAAATGTGATGGTTGCAGTTGTTGTTATTATTGGTATTAAAACAAATGTAGCAGTAGAAATTAGTTGAATCAAAAGGTGACCTGCTGTGATGTTAGCAGTTAATCGTACTCCTAAAGCTATGGGTCGAATAAATAAACTGATTGTTTCAATAATAATTAAAACAGGAATTAGAAGT
>JARBWK010003638.1:0-11940 GCA_030556195.1 Anolis apletophallus | reverse complement strand
GGTGACTAAGGCTCCATGGTCTGTGAGTTAAAGCCGTTATGACATTTCTATCAACTTGTCTCATCTAAAAAACAAAGAAAGGAAACTGAAATAAATGCTTCTTGCCAGATATGTGTTGTAAATTTATGATTTCAGACAGGACTCTATATTAATATTAATTTACTTTTTAAATGTTTCATACCACACATCCCAGGGCTTCATGCCATAAAAACAATTTTAGACATTTAGAAATCTTATAGATTTAGAAATCTATATCTAATAAAAGGAAAATATGTATGTGTGCATGTGGCTGGGGTGCCCACTTCCACACACAAGCTCCCACTTCCATTAACAGGTTTAACCCACATTGCTAAGGATCCAGCAAAAGCCCTCCCTCCAATGACATTTCAGGTTATAGCAAGCGTCATAAACCTGTAGCCCAACCCATGCCAACGTCCTCCCTAAACAACATACTGGCCACCATCCAAGGAATGCTTTCATTCAGGGACAATTTTATCCTAGATTTTACATGTCTCCTCCACTACAAACATCCCAGTGTTTCTTACTCTCTCCATTTGTGTGGAATTTGCATGACCCCGCCCACTATCTCTCCCTTAACCCTTTCCTATTATTTTCAACTCTGTCTGCACAACAAACAGAGCAGAACTGAACAGCAACTAAGAGCACTGTGAACACTGCCAAGAAATGCGTATACCATCTAAAGTCATATGCAGACTGCTCAAGTTCTGGCCTAGTATATTTGGTCACTTGTCCTTGCAATTTACAATGTGTGGGAATGACCTCAAGATCCTTACGCCAGAGATTAATTGAACATAAATCGCGAATCAGGAACCATTCTGCGGATTCTGGGTTCTATCAACATTGTAATACATTGCAACATGCTCCCAAGGACCTCAAAGTGCAAGTATTGGAAAGGGTTAATCCTCAACCACATGGAGATTTCAACAAAATACTTAGAAGTAAGGAAATCACCTGGATCTTGAAGATAGGATCAGAGGAAGGTTCAGGGCTAAATGATACCATCACAATTGGAGCTTTATTGGGCCATTAATTCCCCAATTAAGCCTCTCTACTTAACATGTGTGTATTCTGCACTGCCCCAACATTCATCTGAATGCTATGACGTCCTCAACTTCCATGGAGAATTGATTGACCTACAGATTCTGGTAACTATGCTCCACAAGCTTCTATACTTAGGATACCTTATGTTGGATTCATATTTTGGAATGCCACAATGATTGTTATTATTTCTAGATGTTTGGGCCTGATCTATACTGCGGAAAGTACCTGATGAAGCCCCTAGGGGCGAAACGGTGATAAAGCCGGTCTTGTATTGATAGCGCCGTCGGGCTGCCCCATTCCACACCCAGGAGGACCTGTGCAGCTCCTACTTTCTCTCCTTACACACCCTGGACAACTGCTTCCCCCGCTCATTCTTCCCTCGCAGCCCATCTCTAAAAGGACACCGCAATCCGCGGCTTTTTTCCGCTGCCGCGTTTGTTTACGACGGTTTTACAACCTTTACGACTTTCCGTCACAACAGGGGACTCATTCCCACTATCTTACTAAGGAAGACACATCAAGCGAACTCTCTCCCTGTAAGTGACTATTCTACTTCAGAGAACTTTGTTTATTTAACACGTGGAATGCTTTATTGAGCTTTGGGTCCATGGAATTACCTATGATGGGGCCATGTTATCGCACGATTATATTATTTCCATGAAACGCCTTCTTGTATAGCACCTGGCCGCTTGATAAAGCCGTTTATCGGCGAAACGGACGGGCCCACTGCAGCTGAAGCCGTTGCGGCGTGCCCCTCCGTTTCTCTGGCACTGGGGACTGCTGCTTGTGTATCTCTCCAGCGGACCCCTCCCAGGACGACGTGAGGGGCTCGGGTTACCAGTCGCAGCGCATCGTGCGCTTTGCTCCAGGCAAACAGCCTTCGTGAGCAGGATTTCCAGGCATTTGCCTTGGCCGCTAATTACAGGCTTGGATCACGCCGGGAATATTCCACCCGTTTACCTCATTGCTGTGATTCCCATCCCCGCGAACTGTGTTTCCCCATTGAGCCGCTTCACCTCAGCTCCTGGAACTCCGCCCGGTGACTACACTGCGCTCCATTCATTGGTATTTTCACCCTCTATATTGTTACTGCGAGCACCGGGGGGCACTTATGTCACTGCCCCCTCACAGTTTGTACCTTGTGCTTTGTTATTCAATACACATTATATTTTTGTTATCTTTGCTATTGTGAAGTCTATACTTGTGTATTCCTGCTTGGTACATTACCCTTTAGCAAACAGTGAGTGAAGACTTTAGCGCATTGGGGCTACTAATGGGAATTCCCACCTATATTGTTTGCATTAACCCCTGAAGTTGTTGTTCATGACTTGATTAGGATATATCTGCCTTACACTTTCTATTGTTAGAGTGCATTTTGTGTTATTAAGGCAGGATTATTATATATTGATATTGCTTTCTATTACCTGTTTAGCAGTGTGATTTGCTTGTACTCTGTAAAGGATATATACTTGTGAATGATTCAGTGTTACTTTGTACATGTACTGACCTTTACATTGTAACATCAAGCACCCAATTACCCTATGTATGTGACTGATAATATATACCTATAATTTTTGCATTTTATATACACGAGACTTAGTGTCTATATTGTTTACTGATACCAACCTGTGTGTTACAGTTGTACCTTAGGTACCTGCCCGAGTTTAATTAGATTGCACAACAAACAGAGCAGAACTGAACAGCAACTAAGTATACTGGAGGAGTTTGGAGGGCTGACTCCACATGATGGAAGTTGTAGTTCACCCTGCATCAAGTCAGAGCACCATGACACCCACTAACAATGGACCTGGACCACATTTGGTACACAGTATCCCCATGACCTGTCACAATCACCGACTTAGTACTGCCCCTTTAACACACACACGGAGACGTAGCAAAGGCTAACTAGTTTTATTGAATAATAAAAGTCCAAAAGGCAATTCTCTAAAAGAGATCAAAGAATAAAGCAATCAGCAAAGCTGTAGTCCAATTAAGAAAGCAAAGTTCCAAAAGATAGTTCCATAAGCAAACGTGGCAAAAAGCTTGGCAAAGTTTCCGGATTGACTCCGGATCAAAGCAGGGTATCCGCAACAATGCGAATCAATAACAAGGCAAGGTCTTGGTCCAAGGCGAGCCAAACCAGGCTCCAGGATTCACTCCGCTTTCACGTCCTTCAGATCAGACGGGGCCGGAGAACTGAGGATCAGTTCCCACGGGCCGTTCTTAATCCTTCGGCCGGCCCCTCGACGATCTAGGGCCCGGCGTCTCCAGTCTCTACTTTCCGAACGGCGACGGTCTAGGGACAGATGCCAGCTCCTCCTGCCCTGCTCTATGTCCCTAAAGTCTGTTATGGAACGGCCCCGCTCTTCCAGTCCAGTATCGCTATCTCCTTGAGAAGCAGCCTCCCGAACTTTCCCAGCCGCTGGCCTCCATCTGCTGCTCGGCCAGCTCCTGGGAACCTCGGCCGCTTGGGAATTCATAACTATCTCCGCTATCTGCTTCGCTGCCTCCCATCTCCACCTGGTCCGCTCCTTCCCCGGGAGAATGCTCCCACTCGAGATCCCATGCTAAACTCTCTACAGGTGAACTGGGCAAAGGCACTGCTGACCAATCTTGCTCTGGGCCTTCCAACTCGTCCTCCGAGTCCACTTCAGCCTGTGCGGGTCCCAATGGCATCGGGACCCCTGGCGCCTCACTCCCTCCCAGTGGCACGAACGGACCCATGGGTGCTACACTATCCCCCCCCTCAGGGCCCCCCCTGGGCCGCCCCCGGGGCTTGGGCTTGTCAGGATACTTGCGGTGGAAACGGGCCACCAACTCCGGCGCGTGGACATCTCGGGCCTTGACCCAAGCACGCTCTTCCGGGCCAAAACCCTTCCAGTCAATGAAATACTCCAACTTCCGGTACCGGATGCGAGCATCCAAAATGTCCTGTACTTCGACCTCCTCCCCGCCCTCCCGCATCACAGGGGGAGGAGGCGGCTGCGTCACATCAGGCCGCACCCCCTTCGCCGGGCGGAGCAAGTAGCGATGAAACACCGGGTGGAGTTTCATGTCCGCAGGGAGCTGGAGCTTGAAGGAAACAGGCCCCACCCGCTCCACAACTTTGTATGGCCCCAAAAACCGGGCATCCAACTTGCGGCTGGGGCGGTGCGTGGGCAGATTCTTGGTGGACAGCCAAACTTTATCCCCCACCAGAATCGCAGGACCCTCCTGGCGCCGCCGATCAGCCATCCGCTTGTAGTCGGCCTTCGCCTGGTCCAATTGAGTACGTAGCAAGTCTTGAAACGCAGTGAGCTCCTGGAGCCAATCCGTAGCCTCCGAAACGTCCCCAGACGGGTCCACCGGAGGGTAGAACCGAGGGTGGTGTCCATAGTTGGCAAAGAAAGGAGTCTCTTTGATGGATTCCCTGCGTCGCATTGTTGTAAGCAAACTCTGCCAAAGACAACAAGGACGCCCAGTTGGTTTGCTGATAGTTGACATAGCAGCGCAGGTACTGCTCCAAAGTGGCATTAACCCGTTCGGTTTGCCCATCGGTCTGCGGGTGGTGAGCCGTGGACATCCGCACATCAATCCCCAGCAGCTTCTGGACAGCCTTCCAGAACTGGGAAGTGAATTGGGTGCCTCGGTCCGTCACCAGGCTCTGTGGAAGTCCATGCAGCCGAAACACATGTTGCACAAACATATCAGCAGTCTCCTTGGCAGTAGGCACCCCCACACAGGGGATGAAGTGTCCCATCTTGGTGAAACAGTCCACCACGACCAGTATCGTGGTGAATCCCTTGGACTTGGGGAGGTCAGTGATGAAATCAGCCGAAATCATCTTCCAGGGAGCGGAGGGAGTCGGAAGGGGCTGGAGCAAACCAGCCGGCTTGCCCCCCTGGTTCTTAGCCCGGTGGCACACAGGGCAGGATCCCACATAGTCCTCCACATCCCTCCGCACTTTAAGCCACCAAAAATCCCGTAGGACCAGCTGCAGCGTCTTGAAGAGCCCAAAATGGCCCGCCGCCTTAGAGTCGTGGCAAAGCTTGAGAATGTCCCCCCGCTCAGGGCCCGGAGAAACATAAACAGAGTCCCGATGATAGAGCACCCCGTTCCGCACCTGAAACGGAGCCTGGACCCCCTGGGACAGCTGCTCGCGCACCCAAGGGTCGTCCCGTTGACGGGCCTGGACCCGCACACTCAACGGTCGCTTATCCACGGGGCCAGGCGGGGCCGCCGGAGCCGGCGCGGGGGCCGTTCGGGCGGCTGCAAAGTTCTCCGCTTTGAGCAGAGGCTGCTCAGAGAGGACCTCCCTCCGCGGACATACCCGGCTTCCGGACAGGGCATCAGCTTGCTTGGTCTGCTTGGGGGTCACATAGTGAATGCGGAAATTGAATCGCTCAAAGAACAGGGACCATCTCTGTTGCCTCTGGTTCAATTTGCGCTGTGACTTCAGATGCTCCAAGTTCCGGTGGTCGGTGTGAACCTCCACCGGGAACTTGGCCCCTTCAAGCAGGTGTCTCCAGACTTCGAAGGCCACCTTGATGGCCAAAAGTTCCTTCTCCCAAATGGTATAGTTCTTTTCCGGGGCCGTCAGCTGCCGGGAATAGTAGGCACAGGGCAACAAATCCGTACCCTGAGGCTGTAGCAGGATCGCTCCCACCGCCACATCCGAAGCGTCGGCCTGGACGATGAAAGGGGTGCGGGGGTTGGGGTGCTGCAAAAGCGGCTGAGTGGTGAACAGCTGCTTCAACTTGCGGAACCCCACATCCGCCTCCGGCGTCCACCGGAACGGCACCTTTCCCCGCAAACACTGGGTGATCGGATCAGCCCACTTGGCAAAGTCAGGAATGAACTTTCTGTAGTAGTTGGCGAAGCCCAGGAATCGTTGAATGTCTTTTTTGCTGGCGGGGGCCGCCCAGTCAACTACGGCTTGGACCTTGGTGTCATCCATGGCAATGCCCGTAGGAGAGATGCGGTACCCCAGAAAGTCCACCTCACGCAGATCAAACGCATTTCTCCAGCTTAGCATAGAGCCCGTGAGCTCTGAGTCTCTGGAGGACCTCCTTGACATGGCGGTCATGGGTCGCCTGGTCCGGAGAAAAAATCAGCAGGTCATCCAGGTAGACCGCCAGATAGCGGTCCAACAGGTCTCGGAAAATGTCATTCATGAAGTGTTGGAAACAGGCAGGGGCGTTGCACAACCCGAATCCCATCACCAAGTATTCGAAACTGCCCCACTTGGTCTGGAAAGCCGTCTTCCATTCATCACCCTGGCGGATCCGGACAAGGTTGTACGCCCCCAGGTCCAGTTTAGTGAACACCTTAGCTCCCGCATCCGCTCCAAGAGCTCGGGGATCAAGGGCAGGGGATATCGGTTCCGGATCGTGATCTTATTGAGTTCTCTATAGTCATTGCAAAGTCCGCAACTCCCGATTTCTTCTTGACGAAAAAGAATCGGAGCCCCGGACGGGGATTGGGAGGGCCGAATGAACCCCTTCCGCAGGTTCTCATCCAGGAAGTCTCAGAGAGCCTGTTGCTCCGGGTCCGAGAGAGGGTAGAGGCGCCCCCGCGGAATTGGGGCCCCTGGCTGCAAGTCAATGGCACAGTCGTAGGGGCCGGTGCGGAGGCAAGCGCTCAGCCTCCCTTTTCACTGAAAACATCCCAAAAGCCGGCATACTTCTTGGGCAGGGTGACCACATTCTCCACTTCTTGGGGCCAAGCACGCCCGAGCCGTCATGCAGTGGCCCTGGCAATGGTCCAAGAAAAATCAACTGTCTCTTAGCCCAGGAGATCTGGGGTCGTGGAGCGCGAGCCACACAATGCCCAGGACAATGGGGAAATCCGGGAGCTTGGTCACTAGAAAAGAAATGTCCTCTTTGTGGGAGCTAGTCCACATCCTGGTGGGGGCTGTATACTGAGTTACAGCCCCCGCTTTCAGAACTCTCCCATCAATGGTCTGGACACCCTTGGGCTCTTGGAGGTCAAGAAATTTTTAATCCCGCAGACTTGGCATAGTCTGCATCAATGAAGTTGTTGGTCGCTCCCGAGTCAATCATGGCATGGACCATCATCGGCCCTTCTCGGGCGACCACAAGCTGACCATGACAAGGAACAATTGTCCAGTCTTGGGTTCAGGGGGAAGGTTAGTGACGCCGGCCGAGTGAGCGAACCCTCTTACACTCGGCCGCACTTTCCCGCCGCCTGGAGGGCTTCCTCAGGCTCCGGAGGGCCGGCCACCGCTGCAGAGGCCCGAGGAGTCTTCCCCGCGGTTTCTGGGGCAATCACGAAAAATGACCCGGCCCCGCAGTACCAACAAAGGTTGAGTCTTTGACGCCGAGCCTTCTCGGCGGCATCTACTTTGGGCCGCACCGTACTCCAGCTGCATCGGTTCAGAGTCATCCACAAAAGGGGTGGGGGCAGGGATCTGGCGGGGCACAAATTGGCCGGTCCCGCCTCCCGCTTGGTCGGTGGTTTCTCGGGCGGCCGGCCCCACCTTCTCTTGTATTGCGCGGCCGCTCCGCCCGCAAACTCAAGGCGATGGCCTCCTCCAGGTCGGCCGGCCGGGCAATAGTAACATCTGTTGCTGAAGCTCGGGCGAGAGTCCCGCTAGATACGTGTAGCGCAGGGTGGCCCTCTTCCCACTTGGTCTGGCTGGCCAATACTGAAACGGGAAATATACTGAGACAATGTTATGTCCTTCATGGTCAGCCGTGGCAAATCCCGCTCCGTCCAGGTCCTCGTGGACGGGGGGCCCCAGGTCGCCCGGATCGCATCTAGGAAAGCGCCCAAAGTCGCCATATAAGGAGACGCGGCATTGAGAAGGGGAGTTGCCCACGCCGCTGCCATCCCTTCCATACAGTTGAACACGACCCCACCTGGGCTCGAGGGGTGGCAAACTCATTGGGTCGCAACTCCAGGTACATCCGAACCTGGGCAATGAAAACTTCCACCGCCACCGGATGTCCATTGAAACGAGCCGGGCATTCACCGACGGGTGCCGCCCCGCCGTGTCCGCAGCTCCGCCACCTCCTGCTGCAACGCCACCACTTGCTGATCCGCTGCTTCGCCATGGCGGCCGTGGAGACAATGGGGAGCCTTGGTCCGCAGCCGGCGCTTCCTGGTACGTCCCGTGGTGCAAAAGGGGTTCGTGGAGTTCTCCGGCCAACTGTCACAATCACCGACTTAGTACTGCCCCTTTAACACACACACGGAGACGTAGCAAAGGCTAACTAGTTTTATTGAATAATAAAAGTCCAAAAGGCAATTCTCTAAAAGAGATCAAAGAATAAAGCAATCAGCAAAGCTGTAGTCCAATTAAGAAAGCAAAGTTCCAAAAGATAGTTCCATAAGCAAACGTGGCAAAAAAGCTTGGCAAAGTTTCCGGATTGACTCCGATCAAAGCAGGGTATCCGCAACAATGCGAATCAATAACAAGGCAAGGTCTTGGTCCAAGGCGAGCCAAACCTGGCTCAAGGATTCACTCCGCTGTCACGTCCTTCAGATCAGACGTGGCCGGAGAACTGAGGATCAGTTCCCACGGGGCCGGTCTGGATCCTTCGGCCGGGCCCCTCGACGATCTAGGGCCCGGCGTCTCCAGTCTCTACTTTCCGAACGGCGACGGTCTAGGGACAGATGCCAGCTCCTCCTGCCCTGCTCTATGTCCCTGCGTCTGTTATGGGAACGGCCCCGCTCTTCCAGTCCAGTATCGCTATCTCCTGAGAAGCAGCCTCCCGAACTTTCCCAGCCGCTGGCCTCCATCTGCTGCTCGGCCAGCTCCTGGGAACCTCGGCCGTTTGGGAATTCATAACTATCTCCGCTATCTGCTTCGCTGCCTCCCATCTCCACCTGGTCCGCTCCTTCCCGGGAGAATGCTCCCACTCGAGATCCCATGCTAAACTCTCTACAGGTGAACTGGGCAAAGGCACTGCTGACCAATCTTGCTCTGGGCCTTCCAACTCGTCCTCCGAGTCCACTTCAGCCTGTGCGGGTCCCAATGGCATCGGGACCCCTGGCGCCTCACTCCCTCCCAGTGGCACGAACGGACCCATGGGTGCTACATGACCAAAGAAAAATACTGGAGGGGTTTGGGGAAAATTCACCTTGATTTATAGCTGTTGTAGGTACTGGGATTTATAGTTCAACTGCAATCAAAGAGCACTCTGGACCCCACCAACAATGGTCCTGGGCCTAACTTGGCACATACAACCCCATGAACAACAATAACAAAAATATACATGAGGGCTTTGGGAAAATTTTCATCTTGATTTATAGGAATTATAGTTCACCTACATCCAGAGAGCACTGTGAACACAAACAATGATGGATCTGCACCAAATTTGTCACACATACCTGATATGTCAAAATTTGAATACTGGTGGGTTTGGGGGGGGGGGGTTGGCCTTGACATTTGTTAGTTTTAGGTACTGGGATTTATAGTTCACCTGCAATCAAAGAGCACTCTGCACCCCACCGATGATAGACCTGGACCTAACTTGACACACAGAATGCCCATGAGCAGCTGAATGTACTGGAGGGATTTGACGAGACTGACCCACCATGGTGAGAGTTGTAATACATCCTGCAGCCACATTAAACCCCACCAATGATGCATCTAGAGCAAACTTGCCCAACATGACAAAATTTAAGTATTCAGGAGTTTCAGGCATGATGTGAGTTGTAGTTCACCCACAACCTAATGCATGTTGTAAAACAAAACAATGACTTCTTCTAATAACCCAGGCAGTGCCAGGTATCCAAGTTAGTGTATCCATATAATTTTTAAAAAATTGAGCTTTGAATGGCACCAGCACCTTGAATTCTGATTCAAGTGTATTAGCAATCACTGTAAATATTTTAATACCTGTTTCATACCATTTATCTGAAGAATGTTCTGCCATGTTGGTTATCTGGGGGTATAATGTTTTCGGATAAAGCAATGTCTCAAAAGATGTAAACATTTCTACTTACATAATCACCCTGGGAAATTTATCTAGAAAGGCGCATTCTACTGATTTCAACAGAAGAAAATGGCCTGAAGGGTTGAGTTCCAAAGCAGTTTTCAAACTAATTATGTCTTATAATTTCTAAATTGAGCTCAATATAAGTTCTCTTTATACTACTCTTTGCAATATTTGCAATAGTAGTGGTCAGAGAAATATCCCAGATGTTACTTAGGATAATAGATGAAAACCTGCATCTTTTGATAGCATTAGAAGCCACCTGGAAATCATTAGACTTCAAAGGATAATTTAGCTATAATGTACTCCCCGTCCACTCCTGCATCCACATTTGTAATACTTATAAGTAATATATCACTGAAATTGTCCAACTTTAGAACTTCTACACAGAGGTTACTGAATACTAAGATAATACAATTCTAAAGGAAAACCTTACCTTGTAGACCACATCTGGCATGAAAGAGCAAACAACACTAGTATTGTACAGCCGAGGATATTCCAGGTAAAGATCCTTTAGAGCTGCAACTGCCTGTCACAAAACAAATTACAGGTCATCCCCGAGTTACAAACATCCGACTTACACATGACTCATAGTTAATAATGGGTGAGACAACAGGAAGTGAGAAGAATCTGCCCCTTGAAGGGAAATTCACTCTGAAAGAGTTATGGTGGGGAAAGGGTATCTTCATTGAAGCTTTCTCACCAATCCTTGTTTCTACAATAAGCCAACTTTTCCAAAATCCAATGATCACAGGGGCAGAAAGTGAGGTGAAATCTTCTGAACAGGATCATGTGTAGTAAGATAAAAATTAGTGATCTGAGAAACACAATGTAGTAGGCCGGGGGGGGACGGGACACACACAAGATTTCTAATGTAATTTACTAAAAATAGCTCATAGACATATGCTCTTGGTTAGGTTGGAGAGACGGATTTTAAAAATGGCTTATACTTTGGTTACAGAGGACATGGTTTTCATGAAGAAGATGCTGGGTTTAGTCCCTGATAATGCTCCTTAAAAATATTTCAGGTAGCAGGTCCGAGAAAAACTCAAGTCTTGGCTTAATAGAAAGTCACTATGTTTTGGGGTAGACAGTGCTAGACTCTTTATTATTTACTAGCTGTACCCACCACACGTTGCTGTGGCCAATCTTCCCTCCCTCTTTCTCTCCCGCTTTTCTTCTCTCCTTCCTTCTCTACCTTTTTCCTTCCTTCCCCTCCTTTTTTCTTTCTCTTCTTTCTTCCTTTCTCGACCTATTCTTCGACTCCCAGCAGTTCTCCTGATTGATCTGCCTACCTACTATCTATTTCTATCTAATCTATGTATCTTATCTATCTGGAGGATTGCTGGGAGTTGCAGTCCAGTAATAGGAAATATGTACGGATTGGGATGCTCTCAAATCCAAGGAGAAGCAAGCTTGCAGGTTGGAAGCAGTGCATTTGGAGCATCCTTCTCCCCTAAAGGGCCTGGTCTAGGGTGCTGGGAGCGGTCATTTTCGCACATGCGCTGTATCGTCATTTAGCTTTTTTGGGGTTTTAAGTCCTTTCCGCTGTTTTTTTGGGAGGGGTTTATGAGTGATGGTCACTGCTGATCTGTTAGGGTGTAGTGTCCAAATTTGGTGCCAAATTGTCCAGTGTTTTTTGAGTTACGTTGATCCCACAAACGAACTTTACATTTTTATTTATATAGATTAATGATATTTCTATCCCGCCTTTCTCAAGCCCGAAGGCGACTCAGGGCGGCTTACAAATTGGCAGCCATTCGATGCCATAACAATCCACAATCTACAATTAAAACATTTTAAACAACATTATAAATTCAACACAAAACCATTAAAACCATATAATAACCAATGTCTTCCTGTTAATCTCATTTTCCAGTAGCATCGTCTATGCCGCTCCATGTTTCAATCTTACATAATTCCGTGTTCGCTTATT
>JARBWK010003637.1:0-11941 GCA_030556195.1 Anolis apletophallus | reverse complement strand
AGTCTCTACTTTCCGAACGGCGACGATCTAGGGACAGATGCCAGCTCCTCCTGCCCTCCTCTATGTCCCTTCGCCTGTTATGAGAACGGCCCCGCTCTACCATTTCAGTATCGCTATCTCCTTGAGAAGCAGCCTCCCGGAGATTCCCAGCCGCTAGCCTCCATCTGCTGCTCGGCCAGCTCTTGGGAACCTCGGCCGTTTGGGAATTCATAACTATCTGTTTCGCTGCCTCCCATGTCCACCTGGCCTGCTCCTTCCCGAGAGAACGCTCCCACTCAAGATCCCAGCTAAACTCTCTACAGGTGACTGGGGCAAAGGCACTGCGGACCAATCTTGCTCTGGGCCTTCTAACTCATCCTCCGAGTCCCCTCCAGCCTGTGCGGGTCCCAATGCCACCGGGACCCCCGGCGCCTCACCCCCCCCCCCATTGGCACGAACGGGCCCCTGGGTGCTACACATGGATTGTTTTGTTCTTGTTGTTCTATGCCTCCATGTCAACTCTGACTTACTACAACCTTATTATAACATTTCCTTGGTTAGATGTATTCAGGAGAGATTAGTTGTTGCCTTTCTCTAAGGTTGAAAGTTTTCCATGACTATTCTCATTGGGTGCTTCTACATTGACACTATAACACAGCTTGGAACTGATTTGAGAGGATTTTGATGTGTGAGTGATCAGTTTGTCATGCTTGGAACCAGTTTGAAGCCAGGAAAGTGGCCCTCAAACCACTTCGCAGACTCCCCTCCCCGCTATCTTCGAGCGACATGAGCATCTATGCATCATAGGCTTAGGGCAGTGTTTCCCAAACACTGTTCTGCGGCACACTAGTGTGCCGTGAGCGATTGCCTGGTGTGCCACGGGAAAACCTCTCTTCCCCCCTTTCTTCCCACTCCTGCCGAAGTCCTGCTGCTGCTGCTTGGGGGAGGAGGAGGGAGAGGAGGAGGAGGAAGGCCGGGCGGTGGCGGCGAAGAAGAATAAGGGACTGGGGCTCTGCCTCCTTTGGCCGTTTCCCCAGCCAGCCTCCAATCAAGGGAGGTTGGGGAACGGAAGTGGAAGTGTGCTTGTCTGGGTGCATGCGCACTAGGTCCCGGGGGTGGTAGACGCATTCACCTTCCTCCTGTGGCAGTGAAGGAAGTGAAGGAGCCAGTTGCATCCGGAGGCCTTGCTGCATCCCAGGTGAGGCCCTGGGGTGCCCTTCCCCTCGGCCTGGCCCCCTCCCTGAAGCCCCTCGGAGAGGAAGGGCCCCAAAGGGGAGAAGGGGCCTTCTTTCACAGGGGGAAAGGGTCAGGGCCTGGCAGGAGGGCCCTCGGAGAAAGCAAAGGCAGGCAGGATTCCGTGAGGGACACCCTCGCCAGCCTTCCTCAGCCTTCCTCCCAAATGTCAAGGTGTCAGGCCTCAGGCCTCGGTTTCCCTAGTTTCCCCAGAACCACACTGCAGCCATGTTGGCATCCAGGAATCCTCTAAGCCTGTCTGCCTTTCCCAAGTGAATCCAGCACAAGGCAGGCAGGTTCAAACATTCAAGGCCACGACTGTTATGCCTGGTGATAAGCAGAGACGCTGGAGACCAGAAGTTGGGTAAACTCCTTTCTACAGATGTGGGCACTAATTGGGCTCACATACCTTTGCTGCTGAGGTCAGCTAAACAGCAGCTGTAGTCAATCATGGGAACCATGACACTGGACATAGCGATGTCGCAAGATCAAAGGGTTTCAGAACTATAACCGTTTGGTCTTGGAAAGGCTCCCCATCTCGAGCCAATTTTTGCATCTCAAGATCATGGATTCCTGAACGGGCCTTGCGGCCAACCTGCTAAGAACTTTGCCTGTCCAGCTCACTGGCTGCCCTGCTTGGATCTAGCCCGCTTGGGCATCAGCCTTTGCCTTGTCTGCTTTGTTCCTGATTGTTAAGGAATGACTTTGCCTTTTGAATCCTGCTTGAATCCTGATTAATACGGGACTATAATCCATTGCTACCTTTCAGGTTTTGCTGCTATTTTACTGGTGCTGCTTTAAGGCATCTTAGAGTGACTTCTAGCCTCTTTCCTATACTCAGCTATTCTAAATAAACCTGTTGTACCTCAGCTGAACATGTGGTTTATCAAGGGAGGTTTCTAAGTGCCTGGAAGGCGACACAAGGTCTATTTTTCCAAAACTCCATCTGTGTTCACATTTGGATACAGTATATTGAGTATTCATGCCAAGTTTGGTCCTGATCCAACATTGTTTGAGTACACAGTGCTCTCTGGATATAGGTGAACTACAACTCCAAAACTCAAGGTCTGTCGCACACCGGCCGTGAACCAGGGCCCTTTAAATATTCACACAACCACGGCTGGAAATTACAGTCTATTTATTGAAGTAAACAATGTCCAAAAAATCATGAAATCAGGAGTTCATGGAACTGCTTGCAGTAGAATCGAAAGTTGACCAGGAACTGAATTTCAAACGTTTATAGGGCTAATAACAAGATCTCAACATTCTAACATTTCTCTCCCTTTTCCCTGGGAAAGTGAAAGTTGCGGCTAGAATCAGCAAGCCAGGTGTCTCAATTCCCGCCCACTGGACTCTCAGAAAAATTAAATTCCCTTAACTGCTTTTCCAGAATTTCATCACCTTGGCCCTGCACTGAAAATCACACAGATCCCTGCACACCACCACAACCCACAACCCCTGAAGCCACAGAAGCTACAGGCCCAACAAGGTCAATGCCCACCAAACTCTTATAGCATTTTCTCTTGGTTATGGGAGTTCTGTGTGGGAAGTTTGTGTCTTTCTACCATTCCTGCCAGGATTTCTATGTTGTGTTCATCGAAACAGGCCCAGGTTTCACACTGAGTGTATAAATACATTTAAAAACATATTAACTATATGTATTACTGTGTTAGTGTGTCATTTTGTGTCATTTTGGTTGGTGGTGTGCCCCAAGATTTTGTAAATGTAAAAAATATGCCGCTGCTCAAAAAAGGTTGGGAAACACTGGCTTAGGGGGTGAAAAAAAGAGAATGTTATAGGTAGGAGTGGAGGTAATCAATTACGTCTTTCAGAGGGTCAATTAATCCCCTGCTGCCCAGCCATATTCTTGGGGTGTTTTTCCAAAAATCCCCATTCTGGAATCCATAATGTGCTTCAGTATTTACAAGGAGCACTGCATTTTGTGGAGTTGATTTCACAGTCAATCTGAGATACGCTGGCATTGGCTGTAGCACATTTTATGACAAAGCAAGAAGTTTCTTGGGAATTTTAAAATGTGTGGTGAACCTTTAGATGCAAGCTACAACCACCTCAAGTCACCTTTGTACTGCTTTATACAATAAGTGTTGAAGAGACCATAGAGACCTCATCCAACATGCAGACCACAATACACAAGATCAAATGGGTTATTAATTTACTCCTTACATTTCTGTAACTAACTGTGATACCAAGGGATGAAAAAAAAATTTCTGTTGAAGAATCCATATGCACAAAAATGTCCAAACACAGATACTCTAAAGCACATATGTCAAGCTCAAGGCCTGGGGGCCAAATCTAGCCTACCATGTCATTTTATGTGGATCTCCAGATGCTGGACTTCTGTATTCCTTATCATTAGGCTTCATGACTACAGCTGATCGGAGTTCTGATATATGTAAAAAAAATGTGCTTGCCCCCCTGTATTGATGGAGTTTATTGATTCAATGGTCCTTTGATGGCCACCATAAGATTGATGTGGCTTTCAGTGAAAATGGGTTTGACTCTGTAAGGAATCCTTAGCCTAGCTGGATAGGCCGGATTAGAAGCTTGAGGAAAGTAGGACTCAGTGAGGCTCAGACTCCATTTTGGGAGTGGAGTTGAGATCGGTGGCCATGTTGGGAAGGTAATACTGAGCCAAGGGGAGTGGTTAGAGTACACTCTGGGGCTGGTAGTAGAAGAACTCCCAATGATTGGTTGAGGTCAGAAGAGGGGAGGAGTTAGGCAGGATGGAGGGAAAATCTTGCCAGAGTTAGAGAAGAACTGTTTGGGCTTCTGACAAGAACAGTCAGAGCCAAGTACTCTCTCTGAGTGAGAGAGGGAATGAGGGATTTCTTTACCCTGTTTCATAGATAGGGAAGAGTCCTTCGCAGCTAGCTCTCTGCTGTAAGGGAACTAGTGGAGAACAGTTTGGGGCTTCTGACAAGAACAGTCAGAGCCAAGATCTCTCTTTCAGTGAGTGAGGGAACGAATGATTTACACTGTTTGATAGACAGGGAAGAGTCCTTCACTGCTAGTTTTCTGCTGTAAGGGAACTAGGGAACAGACTGAAGAATCTAGCCAGATACTCAGGGTGGAGTAGGTTAGATTAGTCTGGGTAAAACCCGAAAGGGAATTTCAGGGGTGCTAACTGAGAGTTAGTGGTAACTTCTCAAAGCTAAACAGATTGGGTTAGTGTGAGGGAAAGGTCAGGTTTGGTTTGGCCCTAAACTAATCTGTACCTTGAAGTGTAAGAACCATTTCAACGCTACAACAAATATCAAACCTGCTTGATATTTTAAAGAAGATTTACCATCTAAGATTTAAAGAACTTTGTTATTGAAACCATTTACGAGCCTGTATTTTCAAGTAACCAATACGCTTTTGTGCCTTTCTAAGAAAGGAGGTGGAACAATAAAGTTTATTCTGCTGTCTTTAAAAGTCAAGCTTCGCATGTGCCTTTTTCTCACAAGAAGTACCTTAAACAGTGCCAGCAGCCTAAAGAGAGATTTTACCTCAGCATTCCACAAAGCCAAGGAGCCAGAAAGGGGTTTGGGTAGAAGTTTGGGTATTACATCCTGAAAATACTTGATTATTTTAACAAGGTTGGTGGCAGCATTACCTTGAAGAAGAACTTTTAATAGGGACACGTTGGTTAACAGCAATTCCCCTCAAAGTTTATAAAGCAGGGCAGTGATCCTTTATATTTGGTGTCAGCAGTGGGATGAAATGGGAAGGTCCACCCTGCCCAAGTGGTCAAGGGCCCGAGCCATTACAGACCCTCATGCTCTCAGAGCAGTTCGTACACTGACAATGCTGGCCAGAACCAACATCCAAAAGGCTAGTTCTGGCCCACATTGGAGCCTGGCAGACACCCCTCTACTACATGCTGCTGCTGAGAACAGCAACAACACCATGTTGTTGCTGTTCTGCTAGGGTCTTCATCAAGCTCCTTCTGTGTCTCTTGACTCCCAAAAGAGGATGGGAGGAATGAGGGAGATGCCCCCTTTCTCTCCTCCCATCCTCTTTCACAAATCACAAGATACAGGTTGATAGAGACCCCAGCAGAAGATAGAATGGGGAGAAGGGGCAGGAGGGGACTACCATCCCATATTCACTGTTAAATGTCTTCTGGCAGGATAGTCCACAATTTGTGGACCTCCAAAGAAAAGGTTTTCTGAGTGACAGGCTAGTCCTGGCTAGTTGAAGTAAATATCCGCCAGAGGACCTGTGTACAGGATGGATTATTTGGAGGCGATGATCCTGCAAGTAACCCAAACCCAAACCATGTAGGATTTTAAGGGTAGTAATCAGCACTGTGTACTCTCCTGGAAATTAATTGTCAGACAGTGGAATTATTTGAATAGAGGTGTGTTGCGCTCACTCTGGATTTACCTGGCTGTAAACAATCTGGTTGCCATATTTTGAACTAATTGAAGTTTTCAAACTTGGTACAGAAGTATTCTAATGTATAGTGCTCTTCTTTCCAGTCTATTACTATCCTTATTCTTTTGTAATCACTGTCATTACATCGGAAATTCCATCAATGCATTCTTTCCAATGATGAAATCAAAGTCTAGATTAAGCTGGAAGGGAACATTTATATTTTATTTTATTCAGTTTACATCCTGCTTCCAGGCACAGGATTCTAGGCATCTGTGTGTGTCTCTGTGTGTGAGTGAAATTTTCTTATGTACTCATGCAATCTGTTGCCATTGTCCGCTGAAGTGTATCAGTCAACACCACCAACATGCAATACAACATGCAAGCATTTGCAAACAGTAGCGATATGCAAATAAGTCCCAATACCAATATGTAATAAAATTATCTCCTCCAATTTCTGATGGTATATTTTTCCTAGCGTCTCAAACAGCAGTCATATTGAGTCCACATATTAACCACAATGCATGCAGTCAGGGCCGTAGCCAGGATTTTGGTTGGGGGGGGGGGGCTGAGACTGGGTGGAAGAGGGTCTACCCTAGCAAACCTTTTGTATTGTTATCCCAATAACCCCATGAAGGTGGGATATAATGAGCATGGTGATCAGATCATGATATGAATAAACATAACAGTTTAAATAATGTACTAGTAAGGCCTTCTCGCGGACCACCCTGAGAATTTCGGGGGCTGAAGCCCCCTTAGCCCCCTGGCTACATGCCTGCGATGCAGTGTTTTCAAATGGAAATGTGATTTCCAAACAAATTGTCACCTTTTAACACTAAGCAGCAAGGATACGGCTACAACCTTCAACTTGATAAAAGATTTAAAAATTCAAGAAAGACAAGGGCACTTTACTCTGAATACATTACAGCCTCAGAACTGTCACCTCGCTTCTCACAATCACATTTTCACTTGCTTACTTGAGCACTTCTTAAGAGCTCTATGTGGCTATGTGGTGGGGGTTTTTGTTTTGTTTTTATAATAATATCACTTGTCTGTCTGCAAACCATTTTCAATGCTTTAAGGAGGTGTCCTTATGCAAGGTCAAGAGATCAAATAATCTGTCTCAGAAAATGAAGAAGTCCAGATGAAAGAGACAGCCATTGCAACATAGAAAAACTTAAAATAAAAACCTATCACTCATGTAGCAGCTGGACAACAGATAAGGTTGCACGGTCAATGTTTTAAAGAGAGGTGGGGATACTTGTTTCTATGAAGGGTCAATGATCCATGGGGAAAGTTCAACAGGGATCATAGACTATGATGGATAGGGACAGAATTTTGCTCAGATAGATTTACTGCAGTCAGGATTTCTTTCTACCACCCCCCCCCAATTGCCAATCCATATAAAATTAAACCAAGTAGCATATGTGGCCTTTAGGAGTGATGAAATGTGCACTATGAGACTCGTAGAGTCATCGAGTCCATTTTTCCAGATCTCCAAAAGACACACACAGAAATTGCAGTTCGGTTTTTTAAAACAGCAAAATGATGAGTAGTGCTCCTAGACCTTTGGAAGGAGGAAGTCATCATTGGCATTTGGAAAGATTTATTTCATTTTTTGCATCCATTACCTTTTGGAAACCTGGACAGCCCCCACTCTGCTTTCCCTACAAACAGGAATATTTTTTTTCTTTACATGGGTCAAGGTGAAAAAATCTTTAAAATATGCAAGCATGAAAAGGTCACCAAATGCATCAAAGTGTCCCGCAGTTAAGCTTATGGCAAGAGTGAAAATTGCAGGGATGAAAACTATGGAGGGCTCCTATACCTTTAATTGTTGTATCATTTCAGGAGTTTCAAAAGCTGGATTGTTGTAGATTTTTTAGCTATATGGCCATGTTCTAGAAGCATTCTCTCCTGACGTTTCACCTGCATCTATGGCAAGCATCCTCAGAGGTTGTGAGGTCTCTGCGGATGCTTGCCATAGATGCAGGCAAAACGTCAGGAGAGAATGCTTCTAGAACATGGCCATATAGCCCGAAAAACCTACAACAACCCAGTGATTTCAGCCATGAAAGCTTTTGACAATACAGTTTCAAGAGCTGTTGCTTGTTTGTGTGACAAGCAATACTTGCTGAAATCTCTACTTCTGCACAAGTAAAATAAATTACCCTCTCCAATTTTCATTTTGACAACCCTAACCATACTGCCTCCATCAGAGTCTTTGTGGCATGCTATCAGCAATTTTGGCTCTGTTGTTTATTGATTTCCCTCAGTTCTCTCAGTTCTTTGACTTCCACGTTAGAGGAAATGGGGATGCAGTCTTCAGAGTCTTGAGGTTCACTGATGTGGGCCCCAAACTTGGGCAGTTGTCTACTCTGGGATTAAAAGAAAGAAAAACACACATATTAATCCATGTATTAGTATCTTTGAATGAAAAGAATTTATGATTCTATTAAAATTGTTGTTGTTGTTATTATTTTGTGGTGACTTGTACTTACTTTTCTAATGCTATACTTTTCTAATGCTAGTCATACTTTTCTAATGCCAGGTCAGCTCTGTTTGTCTTATTTGCCTTTAACAGTACTCTTTGCAATTCACAGTTAGAATAAAGATGTGCGTGAAAAACATAAAAATGAAATTAATCAGTTATTCATTTCTTTAAAATTTCCTCTCACATCAAACTTAAATGTTGGAAGTGGTTGGAATTACATCAAATCAATACATCATTACAACAAATCAATAAATAACAGAGCCATAATACCCTAATAAATATACAATAAAATATGTATACATAGGAAGTTCCTTTCCCTGAAAAAAAATACCACAAACAGAAAAACTCAGCTTATTTAGAACAATTCATATCTATCAGAAAATTCCATTAAATCCCATCCTTTAAACAACAACAACAACCCACCATGCAAGCACTTTGTATTAGTTGTTCTCAGAATCCAAAAGGTTTGATTTGGCAACATTTGGATTATATAGCAAAGGAGACTTCTACTGCACTCCTACATTTAGTTGACTGTTTAAATACAGAAAATGATTTTAGACTAAGGGAAGATATGCTTATGAAGAAGATGGACTTTCTAAAGTTGGCATGGGGCAGTGGTATGCAGTCTGATGATATTGACTGTGTTTACAGTATGGTCAGGTGTTATGGGAGCTCTAATGCAAAGCACTTGGGACACATTATGTTACTTATCTCTAGTATAGGGTTTATCAGGTTACACACGTCTCGGCTTCCTCTAAATTAGAAAACAAGAGTGATCTCCATCTGAGACTCTGTTCGAATGTGGGTTTCAAAAGCTCACTTGTTACAAAAGAGCAGTGGCCAAAACTGTATCCAGTTGTAGGTTGTTGTTGCTCCAGTTACTTATTTTGTTTTGGTGCATTATACCAATGGTGCTGGCTATGGGAGTACAGTGTTCCCTCTGTACTCCGCGGTTCACTTATTGCGGAGTCACTGTTTCGCGGATTTTTTAAAAATAAAATAAAATAAATGGTATTTTTGCTGTTTTGTGGGATTTTGCCGCTGCCACTCTCCAAGGCGCTTTCTCTCCTCAGTCCTCCCTTCCTCCAGCCTTGAAGGGCCTTTCCTTCCTTCATCTTATTTTAAGTTTATAAAGACTTAAAATAGTATATAACTTCTAAAATCTATATATATATAAAAGGGAAGTGGTCATAACGGGCAAATGCACGCCAAAACTACATTTCCCACACACAACAAAACCCAGGGCCACTCATCCCCACCCCGAGGTACATCACCCACCCACTAAAACACCCCAAAAACCAACACAACACCCCCAAAACATCCCCCCAAAAACAACATTGACACGCATGCGCAAACAACCCCACACACAACATGGCCGCCATAAAACCATCACAATAACACGCATGCGCAACATCCAACGCCATGCCCCTCCTCCGCCGCTTTACCAAACATTCCTGACACCAAGGAAACCACATCCTCCACGCGGCCCCGGACCACACCAGCACGGACGCCGCATGCCACCCAGCACCAACATCCCGGGAGGGACGCCGCCAAGGTCCCACCCGCACGACCTCCACCAGGACAGCCAACTAAACGCCGAGGAGAATGGCACACCCACGGGATTACAACTCCCAGAGGCTCCGCGGCTATCTCCAAATAAGGGCGGAAACAGCACGGAAAAGGCCACAATGGCCGTGCAAAGCCTTCTGGGAGCCGTAGTCCCCTAGCAGCCCACGCCTTCTCCGAAAGCAGCCACAAACTACCGCCGCCATGGCCGCTTCTCCGCCCCCTCCGCTGCCTCCTCCCATCCTCCCAACTGCTTCAAACAGGCCCCCCACAGCCACATACAGGGAAAAACACCAAGAAAAAGGTAAGATTAATCAACGACAGAAAGAGACAGGAGAGAGAAAACAGATACAGAGAGAGAATTATACAGATACTATGATAGAGAGAGACGGAGAGAGAGAATGATAAACAGAGAATGAAAGACAGCATGATAGAAAAAGGAAAAAAAGAGAAAGAAAAAAAGAGAGAGAAATTATACAGAGGAAAGAAACAAAAAACTGATATAATGATAATTAGACAGAGAGAAAAAAATGATGGAGAAAATGAAAAAGAAACACACAAAAACACATACTACTACAGATTGATACAGACATACAGACCAGGACAGAGAGAGACACACACACACACACAGAACATGATAAACACACACACAGAGAGAAATACATAAAGATCACAACTTAATACAACAGAAACAATTACAGGGATAGACAGACAGATAGACACAGACAGATAAATAGATAGAGAATAATACAGATAAACAAACATTAGACACACGTATGCCCACCCCACTTACATTCCTTTTCCTTCCTACTTCACCTCTTTCTAACTTTACTATCCACCATACTACACAACATCAATACAAACCCTTACATACTCAGACTTAATCACATCTCCAAAATAGGGCACAGCAACGCGTGCCGGGTTCAGCTAGTAATGTATAAATATGAAAATAAATAGAGCGTCCCTACATCGTGGTTTTTCACTTATTGTGGGAGGTCCTGGAACGTAACCCCAGCAATAAGTGAGGGAACACTGTATTGGCTTTTTTTTGGTGTAGTTCAAAGTTCTGATTACAGTTTTCAAAGGTCAAAGTGTTGATGGTTAAGATAAATTAAGGATCATGTTTTTCTACATGGAATTGACCATTTGTTGCTTCTTAGTTGTGATAGCCTTTACAGATTGCTCTTTACTTCCTGAAACACAGTTGGGTTCCTTAAATTGTCTTTGGAGGATGGGCTATGCACTGATCCCAAACTGGCAGGCTCTCATTTTCCTCATGAGATGGTCTGAAACCAGGTCCATAACCAGAAAAAAAAACGGGGTAGGTGTTGAAATTATTAAAAATAACAAATCATGGAGTGTTGGCTCATAAAACAAAATAATTTAAATTATATGACTTCTTTTATATTTTGTATAGACTTAATAGCATTTATTTTAGCTACAAAGTTGCAAGTGTAAAAACGGAAAATGACTCTTAATTGGCAATTTAGTAGTTCCAAAACAATACCACAATGCCTGTTGGAAACACTTGAAAACTGTGTCAATACACTTTGTCAGAATTCAGGCTTTGATAATCTTTGGTGGAAACTCAAGAGTGAAAATCTAGTCAGTCTTTCTTGTCCCATTGTGCTTTTATATATATGTTTTCAAAGGTTGAAAATGACCTTTCATTTGTACCTGTTGACACTGGTAATATTGGAGAACCGTTTTAAAAGACTAGATTAAAATATGATATAGAATCACTACCTCAGTGATTTAGGATCCATCAGCCACTAATGTTGCATGGATGGAAATCAGAACAATAACAATCTTGATTTTAATAAGTCACCCAATCCATGATAATGGCCAAGGAACCAATAAATTTTTTATCCTGAATTTATGGAATGAATGAATGAATGAATCTTTATTGAGAGACCATCAGTCATATCAATATATATTACACCAATAAAACAGAATGAAATAAAATATGGTAGGATAAAAATGTAATATAATATAGTCAGATAATCACATGATCAATTCATCCTCATCTGGTAACTAAAATTGGTTTGAGACAGTGTGAAAGCTAATCACTGTCACTTTAGAGTGGATGTGCCCTATCTATCTTCGTGGTTCTATAGTGCTAATCCTACTTCCACTACTGATCTTCGTCGCCCCAGCAGTTGGTGCCAATCGAAGCAATAAATCTCTGCCTCCTCCTTTTGGCCTTCACCAAAAAGGAGGCCACTCTTTTATTATGGTGGGATTCGCATGGGATAGGAGCCAGTTAATCTTATGTTGCTCTGCCCAATGTTC
>JARBWK010003636.1:0-11944 GCA_030556195.1 Anolis apletophallus | reverse complement strand
GGTAGGCTTTTGGGCCAAACCAATGGACTGCGTGTTGTTCATCTCTATCTTAAAATATGAATCTCTGTATTTGTTTTCTTGTACAATATATATTTCTCTATGCATTTTCGTACATTGCTAAGTAAAAATCTCTGAGCACACATTGAGAGGAGTGTGTAATCCAAAGTATAACTACTACACATGTGCGTGAAATTCGTTCTTACTGTTTCTTCTGTTTCTTTCGTGTCTTCATTTATTTGGAAACACAAATGGGAGGCACTCTCCCCACATGAAACTCAGCTCGACACAAAAGCCTACTTTTATGTGGAGCTCATATTGCACACTTCTTCTCTTTCTCCTTGTAATGATGTCGATTATTTGTGTGTAAATGTTGTATAACATATGTTAAATGTATGTTGTTTTGTGTAGTTCAAAGGAATATTCTATGAATTGTTGCTGTGGGTGAGCCAGAAGGGAGGCTTGGCAGAAGCTCTGAAGAGCTGTCGCCATAGCAACCAGGGCCAGAGCCTTTAGAATGTTCAAGGTATGAATTTTACAGTTGGTGAAGAGCGGTTGGAAGCCAACTGCCATGAGAAGGGGGAGGAGTTTGTTAGTCGTTAGTTGGTCTTAAGAACTGTAAGAGAACAGTTCAGTCTTTAGTTGGTCTTAAGGTCTGCAAGAGAGCAGTCCAGTTTTATGGGTGTAGAGACCCTAGTTAAAGACGGAAGAGTCCAGGGGTTTATAGAGGGTTAGTGGGAACCCTATAGTATAACGCCATTGTGTTTTGTGTAACAGAATAAGTTTGTGCCTCTGAGGAAGTATAAAACCAATCAAGATTTGTACCCATTTGTGTCATAATAAATTATTTACATCTTAAAAGGAAAACACCTCTGTTAGTTCTTTTATTGGTGGTGGCCCTCAAGGTCAGTGGTCAGACAGACAAATGGTGGCAGTGTGGTCAAGTGGTTACTGAGAAATTTAAAGTCTCTGCAATTCAATGGTTAGTGGGGGAGATAGTCTACCCTGCCATAAGACAGAAGTTGCTGAGGTAACTTCGAGGCCCCCTTGCATTTAGGGTTAGCAGTTTGGATTGCGAAAGATTGTCCAGTCTGAGGCCGGTCAACAAGGGGTTGTCACACTCCTCCTCCCTCCCTCCCTCCCTCACACCCACCCACCCACAATGCCCCACATTCACTCACGGGACTCACGGCAGCAGCCCCACATCTGGACCTCAGCACCAGGGTGGAAAGAACTACTGCCCCTCCCTCCTTTTGAGGGGTGTGTGACTGTGTGGTGGGGTGTGTGACTATGCAGGCACTCAGCTGCAGTGTCACAATGCCAGGGCTCTCCCTTTTCAGAGGCAGAGATGAACCAAACAAACTCCCAGTTAGTGCTAAACAGTTTAATAAAAACAGCGCTTACTGTCTGGCTGTTTCAATAGTCCAAAATATAAAACATAAAGATAGCACTCAGCCACAGAATACAAAACAAAATCTGATAGCAAACATTACACCATAGTCAAAGGGTCCAGTCCAGTGGTCAAATGCTGAGAGTTCAATGATCAAAGTCCAGGGATCAAGAGTCAATATCGTAGTCCAAAGATTCAACGTTCCAAGGGTTCAGGAGACAGGTCAGGATACTTAAAATCCAGAAACCTGGTGGAAAACCAGCAGCATCTACCACCAAGATAAGACAAATACTTTTCTCCTGAAAATCAATCCTAAGGCTAGCTCATTATATTCAGAAACACCCAGCTGCAACCACCACGCAACCTATCTCTGGCATACCTCCATGCTTAATTGCTTTCACCCATGAACTCTTACTTACAGATTACTCAACCTTTTAGAACTAAGACTTACATTAACCCTTCGATCACCAACTGCTAGGCCTACCACAACCAACCACCATCAACTGCAGAACCTGATACATGACATGCAAGCAGGCACTGACAGCTGCGCACGTGCTTTCCAGACCTACCTGCACCCTGCCACACACATACACGCACACTTTTTCCAGGGACTGTGTGCGTGTGTGGTGTGGCACTGACAGGCATGCACACACTTTCCAGGCCTGCCTGCTCCCCGCCACATACACACTCTCTTTCGAGGGAGAGTGTAGGTGTAGCATGGAGCATGCAGGCATGCCTGGAAAGTTTGTGTGTGCTTGTCAGTGCCTGCCTAAAGCTGAGCATCTGCACACACACACACACACCCATACATACACACCCTGCCACCCACCACACTCTCTGAGTGGAAAAGAGGGAGGGGCAGTGAGTCCTTCAGTTCTAATAAAGCATGCTTGCTGAGGTCCGGATATGGGGCTACTCAGTCATGACTCCCATGAGTGAATGCAGGGCATTGTGGGCTTGAGGGAGGAGGAGGAAGAGAAGAGGTGCAGTGCCCACACATACAAAACCCTACCAGTGTCTGCCAGACAGCCTCAGGAAGGGAAGCCAGTGGGTGGGACCCCCCCCCCCCAATAATGGGTCAATTTTCGACCCCAAAATAAAAGAAGCAAAAACAACCCTCCCAAAATTGGGAGGGTTACTGAAAATGGATTGGGCCTCACAACGAAAGCCCGAAAAGGAAACAGGATAAGCTTGTATGTAACTTTACATAATCTGTGATGTTTTTCAAATGATTAGGACTACAGGCCAAATTAAATGTGATTAGGGAGATTTTTGATTGAATTTCCCTTAAAAACAATCAAACCGCAAATCCATGGGATGGAGGGAGATATAAATCAGCATTGCAAGGTGGAAGGTGAGGTTTAAAAACCTACAGTTCTGCTCCTACCAAGTGGCTCTACTTGCAACCAGAGGCGGCCCAAGGTAATTTTACATGGTAGGGGGAAATTATTTTGGTGCCCCCCTCCCAAACCAAACCTGGAGCAGGCGCAGAGGCGGAGTTACCAGCCATCGCAGAGGCGGAGTTTCCAGCATGCGTGGAGGTGGAGTTTCCAGCCGCCGCCGGTGCGCCCCTGTGGATCTGGCGCTCTTGGCGGGCGTCTACTCTGCCGAGTCGTTAATCCGCCTCTGCTTGCGCCCTGGAGAAAACTCAGTAGGTGCCTCAGCTCAAATCTTAAATGCCCATCTTGTTTTCCTTTCAATTTTTGAAATACAGGCAGGAGATCTGACCATGGATCTCATAATATCATGTCTGATATGGATGCAATATAATGTTGCTTTCCTGAATTCTAGTTACATGAATCAGATATAGGGTTGCTGTTAAATCTTTCTTCTTCTAAGAATTCAGACTCCCGCTTTTCCATAGACTAGATTTTCTCCAGATTCTTTTTAGTGCACTGGAATAAACTTGTCTTTCTTTCAGGATGTGTGTGTAGGAGAGAGAGAGAGAGAGAGAGAGAGAGAGAGAGAGAGAGAGGAGAGAGAGGAGAGAGAGGGAGGGGAGAGGGGAGAGGGGGAGAGGGGAGTGTCACAATCACCGACTTAGTACTGCCCCTTTAACACACACACGGAGACGTAGCAAAGGCTAACTAGTTTTTATTGAATATAAAAAGTCCGAAAAGCAATTCTCTTAAAGAGATCAAAGAATATAGCAATCAGCAAAGCTGTAGTCCAATTAAGAAAGCAAAGTTCCAAAAGATAGTTCCATAAGCAAACGTGGCAAAAGCTTGGCAAAGTTTCCAGATTGACTCGGATCAAAGCAGGGTATTCGCAGCAATGCGAATCAATAACAAGGCAAGGTCTTGGTCCAAGGCGAGCCAAACCAGGCTCCAAGATTCACTCCGCTTTCACGTCCTTCAGATCAGACGTGGCCGGAGAACTGAGGATCAGTTCCCACGGGGCCGTTCTTAATCCTTCGGCCGGGCCCCTCGACGATCTAGCGACCGGCGTCTCCAGGCGCTCCTTTCCGAGCGGGGACGGTCTAGGGACAGATGCCAGCTCCTCCTGCCCTGCTCTATGTCCCTGTCTGTTATGGGAACGGCCCCGCTCTTCCAGCCCAGTATCGCTATCTCCTTGAGAAGCAGCCTCCCCCGAACTTTCCCAGCCGCTGGCCTCCATCTGCTGCTCGGCCAGCTCCTGGGAACCTCGGCCGTTTGGGAATTCATAACTATCTCCGCTATCTGCTTCGCTGCCTCCCATCTCCACCTGGTCCGCTCCTTCCCCGGGAGAATGCTCCCACTCGAGGTCCCATGCTAAACTCTCTACAGGTGAACTGTGCCAAGGCACTGCTGACCAATCTTGCTCTGGGCCTTCCAACTCGTCCTCCGAGTCCACTTCAGCATGTGCGGTCCTAATGGCATCGGGACCCCGGCGCCTCACCCCTCCCATTGGCACGAACGGGCCCATGGGTGCTACACTATCCCCCTCAGGGCCCCCTGGGCCCCCCGGGGCTTGGGCTTGTCAGGATACTTGCGGTGGAAACGGGCCACCAACTCCGGCGCGTGGACATCTCGAGCCTTGACCCAAGCACGCTCCTCCGGGCCAAAACCTTTCCAGTCAATGAAATACTCCAACTTCCGGTACCGGATGCGAGCATCCAAACTGTCCTGCACTTCGGCCTCCTCCCCCCCACTCGCAGCACAGGGGGAGGAGGCGGCTGCGTCACATCAGGCCGCACCCCCTTCGCCGGGGCGGAGCAAGGAGCGATGAAACACCGGGTGGAGTTTCATGTCCGCAGGGAGCTGGAGCTGGAAGGACACAGGCCCCACCGCTCCAAAACTTTGTATGGCCCCAAAACCGGGCATCCAACTTGCGGCTGGGGCGGTGCGTGGGCAGATTCTTGGTGGACAGCCAAACTTTATCCCCCACCAGAATCGCAGGACCCTCCTGGCGCCGCCGATCAGCCATCCGCTTGTAGTCGGCCTTCGCCTGATCCAATTGAGTACGTAGCAAGTCTTGAAGCGCAGTGAGCTCCTGGAGCCAATCCTTAGCCTCCGAACGTCCCCAGACGGGTCCACCGGAGGGTAGAACCGAGGTGGTGTCCATAGTTGGCAAAAAAGGAGTCTCTTTGATGGATTCCTGCGTCGCATTGTTGTAAGCAAACTCTGCCAAAGACAACAAGGACGCCCAGTTGGTTTGCTGATAGTTGACATAGCAGCGCAGGTACTGCTCAAAGTGGCATTAACCCGTTCGGTTTGCCCATCGGTCTGCGGTGGTGAGCCGTGGACATCCGCACATCAATCCCCAGCAGCTTCTGGACAGCCTTCCAGAACTGGGAAGTGAATTGGGTGCCCCGGTCCGTCACCAGGCTCTGTGGAAGGCCATGCAGCCGAAACACATGTTGCACAAACATATCAGCAGTCTCCTTGGCAGTAGGCACCCCCACACAGGGGATGAAGTGTCCCATCTTGGTGAAACAGTCCACCACGACCAGTATCGTGGTGAATCCCTTGGACTTGGGGAGGTCGGTGATGAAATCAGCCGAAATCATCTTCCAGGGAGCGGAGGGAGTCGGAAGGGGCTGGAGCAAACCAGCCGGCTTGCCCCCCTGGTTCTTAGCCCGGTGGCACACAGGGCAGGATCCCACATAGTCCTCCACATCCCTCCGCACTTTAAGCCACCAAAAATCCCTTAGGACCAGCTGCAGCGTCTTGAAGAGCCCAAAATGGCCCGCCGCCTTAGAGTCGTGGCAAAGCTTGAGAATGTCCCCCCGCTCAGGGCCCGGAGACGGAGCCTGCACCCCTTGGACAGCTGCTCGCGCACCCAAGGGTCGTCCGTTGGCGGGCCTGGACCCCGCACACTCAACGGCCGCTTATCCACGGGGCCATGCGGGGCCGCCGGAGCCGGCGCGGGGCCCGTCCGGGCGGCTGCAAAGTTCTCCGCTTTGAGCAGAGGCTGCTCAGAGAGGACCTCCCCTCCGCGGACATACTCCGGCTTCCGGGACAGGGCATCAGCTTGCTTGGTCTGCTTGGGGGTCACATAGTGAATGCGGAAATTGAATCGCTCAAAGAACAGGGACCATCTCTGTTGCCTCTGGTTCAATTTGCGCTGTGACTTCAGATGCTCCAAGTTCCGGTGGTCGGTGTGAACCTCCACCGGGAACTTGGCCCCTTCAAGCAGGTGTCTCCAGACTTCGAAGGCCACCTTGATGGCCAAAAGTTCCTTCTCCCAAATGGTATAGTTCTTTTCCGGAGCCGTCAGCTGCCGGGAATAGTAGGCACAGGGCAACAAATCCGTACCCTGAGGCTGTAGCAGGATCGCTCCCACCGCCACATCCGAAGCGTCGGCCTGGACGATGAAAGGGGTGCGGGGTTGGGGTGCTGCAAAAGCGGCTGAGTGGTGAACAGCTGCTTCAACTTGCGGAACCCCACATCTGCCTCCGGCGTCCACCGGAACGGCACCTTTCCCCGCAAACACTGGGTGATCGGATCAGCCCACTTGGCAAAGTCAGGAATGAACTTTCGGTAGTAGTTGGCGAAGCCCAGGAATCGTTGAATGTCTTTTTTTTTGCTGGCGGGGCCGCCAGTCAACTACGGCTTGGACCTTGGTGTCATCCATGGCAATGCCCGTAGGAGAGATGCGGTACCCCAGAAAGTCCACCTCACGCAGATCAAACGCATTTCTCCAGCTTAGCATAGAGCCCGTGAGCTCTGAGTCTCTGGAGGACCTCCTTGACATGGCGGTCATGGGTCGCCTGGTCCGGAGAAAAAATCAGCAGGTCATCCAGGTAGACCGCCAGATAGCGGTCCAACAGGTCTCGGAAAATGTCATTCATGAAGTGTTGGAAACAGGCAGGGGCGTTGCACAACCCGAATCCCATCACCAAGTATTCGAAACTGCCCCACTTGGTCTGGAAAGCCGTCTTCCATTCATCACCCTGGCGGATCCGGACAAGGTTGTACGCCCCCCTCAGGTCCAGTTTAGTGAACACCTTAGCTCCCCGCATCCGCTCCAAGAGCTCGGGGATCAAGGGCAGGGGATATCGGTTCCGGATCGTGATCTTATTGAGTTCTCTATAGTCATTGCAAAGCCGCAACTCCCCGATTTATTCTTGTGAAAAGAATCGGAGCCCCGGCCGGGGATTGGGAGGGCCGAATGAACCCCTTCCGCAGGTTCTCATCCAGGAAGTCTCGGAGAGCCTGTTGCTCGGGTCCGAGAGAGGGTAGAGGCGCCCCGCGGAATTGGGGCCCGGGCTGCAAGTCAATGGCACAGTCGTAGGGCCGGTGCGGAGGCAAGCGTTCAGCCTCCTTTTCACTGAAAACATCCCAAAAGCCGGCATACTTCTTGGGCAGGGTGACCACATTCTCCACTTCTTGGGCCATGCACGCCCGAGCCGTCATGCAGTGGCCCTGGCAATGGTCCGAAGAAAAAATCAACTGTCTCTTAGCCCAGGAGATCTGGGGGTCGTGGAGCGCGAGCCACACAATGCCCAGGACAATGGGGAAATCCGGGAGCTTGGTCACTAGAAAAGAAATGTCCTCTTTGTGGGAGCTAGTCCACATCCTGGTAGGGGCTGTATACTGAGTTACAGCCCCCGTTTTCAGAACTCTCCCATCGATGGTCTGGACACCCTTGGGCTCTTGGAGGTCAAGAAATTTTAATCCCGCAGACTTGGCATAGTCTGCATCAATGAAGGTGTTGGTCGCTCCCGAGTCAATCATGGCATGGACCATCATCGGCCCCTTCTCGGGCGACCACAAGCTGACCATGACAAGGAACAATTGTCCAGTCTTGGGTTCAGGGGAAGGTGAGCGGCGTCGGCCGAGTGAGCGAACCCTCTTACACTCGGCCGCACCCTTCCCCGCCGCCTGGAGGGCTTCCTCAGGCTCCGGAGGGCCGGCCACCGCTGCAGAGGCCGAGGAGTCTTCCCCGCGGTTTCTGGGGCAATCACGAGAAAAATGACCCGGGCCCCCGCAGTACCAACAAAGGTTGAGTCTTTGACGCCGAGCCTTCTCGGCGGCATCTACTTTGGGCCGCACCGCACGACCCAGTTGCATCGGTTCAGAGTCATCCACAAAAGGGGTGGGGGCAGGGATCTGGCGGGGCCCAAATTGGCCGGTCCCGGCCTCCCGCTTGGTCGGTGGTTTCTCGGGCCCGGCCCCCACCTTCTTGTTGTATTGCGCGGCCGCCTCCGCCCGCAAACTCAAGGCGATGGCCTCCTCCAGGTCGGCCGGCCGGGGCAATAGTAACATCTGTTGCTGAAGCTCGGGCGAGAGTCCCGCTAGATACGTATAGCGCAAGGGTGGCCCTTCCCACTTGGTCTGGCTCGCCAATACTGAAACGGGAAATATACTGAGACAATGTTATGTCCTTCATGGTCAGCCGTGCTAAATCCCGTTCCGCCAGGTCCTCGTGGACGGGGGGTCCCCAGGTCGCCCGGATTGCATCTAGGAAGCGTCCAAAGTCGCCATATGAGGAGACGCGGCATTGAGAAGGGGAGTTGCCCACGTCGCTGCCATTCCTTCCATACAGTTGAACACGAACCCCACCTGGGCTCGAGGGGTGGCAAACTCATTGGGCCGCAACTCCAGGTACATCCGAACCTGGGCAATGAAAACTTCCACCGCCGCCGGGTGTCCATTGAAACGAGCCGGGGCATTCACCGACGGGGTGCCGCCCTCGGGGGTTCGCAGCCCGCCACCTCCTGCTGCAACTCCACCACTTGCTGATCCGTCAAGTTCGCCATGGCGGCCGTGGAGACAATGGGAGCCTTGGTACGCAACCGGCGGTTCCTGCTACGTCCGTGGTGCAAAAAGGGGTTCGAGGAGTTCTCCGCCAACTGTCACAATCACCGACTTAGTACTGCCCCTTTAACACACACACGGAGACGTAGCAAAGGCTAACTAGTTTTTATTGAATATAAAAGTCCGAAAAGCAATTCTCTTTAAGAGATCAAAGAATATAGCAATCAGCAAAGCTGTAGTCCAATTAAGAAAGCAAAGTTCCAAAAGATAGTTCCATAAGCAAACGTGGCAAAAGCTTGGCAAAGTTTCCAGATTGACTCCGATCAAAGCAGTGTATTCGCAGCAATGCGAATCAATAACAAGGCAAGGTCTTGGTCCAAGGCGAGCCAAACCAGGCTCCAAGATTCACTCCGCTTTCACGTCCTTCAGATCAGACGTGGCCGGAGAACTGAGGATCAGTTCCACGGGGCCGTTCTTAATCCTTCCGGCCGGGCCCCTCGACGATCTAGGGCCCGGCGTCTCCAGTCTCTACTTTCCGAACGGTGACGATCTAGGGACAGATGCCAGCTCCTCCTGCCCTGCTCTATGTCCCTGCGTCTGTTATGGGAACGGCCCCGCTCTTCCAGCCCAGTATCGCTATCTCCTTGAGAAGCAGCCTCCCCCCGAACTTTCCCAGCCGCTGGCCTCCATCTGCTGCTCGGCCAGCTCCTGGGAACCTCGGCCGTTTGGGAATTCATAACTATCTCCGCTATCTGCGCTGCCTCCCATCTCCACCTGGTCCGCTCCTTCCCCGGGAGAATGCTCCCACTCGAGGTCCCATGCTAAACTCTCTACAGGTGAACTGGGCAAAGGCACTGCTGACCAATCTTGCTCTGGGCCTTCCAACTCGTCCTCCGAGTCCACTTCAGCATGTGCGGATCCTAATGGCATCGGGACCCCCGGCGCCTCACCCCCTCCCATTGGCACGAACGGGCCCATGGGTGCTACAGGGAGAGGGGGAGAGAGGGAGAGAGGGAGGGGAGAGGGAGAGAGGGACAGGGGGAGAGGGGGGAGAGGGGGAGAGGGGGAGAGAGGGGGAGAGAGGGGGAGAGAGGGAGAGAGAGAGGGAGAGGGAGAGAGAGATTGGGGAGGGAGAGATTGGGGAGGGAGAGATTGGGGAGGGAGAGATTGGGGAGGGAGAGAGAGAGAGAGAGATTGGGGCGGGAGAGAGAGAGAGAGAGAGAGAGAGAGAGATTGGGGAGGGAGAGTGTGAAATTGAGTCACGCTCAGTAATTTGGGAGTACAAATTATTGCATTATCAATGGTTCATTAATAAGCAGACTCTTTGGCATCCTACTGTGATTAGACTTTGATCCTTTGCTCTACCTTTGGGTGGAGGCCAAAAGGGGGTGCTCAACAGAGAATGGTAGTCCTTGGGGGGGGGGTTGAAGGAGTAAAACAATTTCTCGCAGCATTCCTGTTATTCCCCTCACCCACGTTGCCATCATGAAAACAGCCTTCGTTTATGAAATGGGATGTGGGGAGGGGAAAATAATCAGAGAAAACAGGAGAAATTGTTTTCCTTCCTCAAACCCCATAAAATGGACTATCCTTCTCTGTCTAGCACCCCCTTTTGGCCTCTGCTTGGATAATGGAACAGTACCCAGATTTGATATTTCAGTTTTCACTTTAAATACACAAAAGAAAGCCTATAGCTGCCATGCACTGATTCAGCCAAAGTTTTCTTGTCAAATGCCAATGAAATTTTGTTTTGGTTGAGTTTTGATTCATCTTCTAAAAATCTCATCTAGTTCAAAATTTTCCAGTTTTCCACTTTGCTTGCCTATACCATGTCAGAGTCTCATGTTGGGAGCCAGCTGAGCTCCAACCTGGGGACTCAGTTGCCTCTTGAGATGCCAGATGAATGCGACTCTCCTCTTGGTTTCACATGCTCCCAACTATCTGTTGCCCCTTCACCTCACTGAACTTCCATTAAGCTCAACACTCTAAGCAGAGTCTCGATGCCCACCCATGCTTTAATATTTGAGGAAACACTATAAGACTCCATTGGCTGCCGTTCATCTTCCGGTCCCAATTCAAGGTGCAGGTTCTTACCTACAAAGCCTGGGACAGTTTGGGACCTGCCTACCTACGTGACCGCATTTCTCTCTCTACGAACCCAGGTGGTCTCTCCGATCATCTGGGGAGGCTGCCTCGCCTCCTCAAGGAGCGAGAGAGCGACTGGTGGGGATGAGAGAGAGAGGGCCTTCTCTGTGGTGGCCCCCTGACTCTGGAACTCGCTCCCCAAGGAGATTAGACAAGCCCCCACTTTGGCAGTTGTTAGGAGGAGCCTGAAGACATGGCTGTTCCAATGTGCCTTCCCTGAATAAAGTAAATAATGCCCTGCTGTGTTCAATCCTTGCAAATGTCCTCAGAAGCACTTTAATTACCTGTTGGGTGTCTGCCTCACATTGTCCTTGAAACTTTCCTGTATACAATCTACCTCTGTCTGCATCCAAGGTTTATTTATTTAAAATTTTTAATATTCACATTTGGCCTGCCCAAAATGGTTTTAAACTGTGTTATTGCTTATGTTTGAGTTTTATTGATGGTATTGTTTTATCATTACTGTTGTGTTGTTATTATGTGTTGTTGGGCTTGGCCTCATGTAAGCCGCACCGAGTCCCCTTGGGGAGATGGTTGCGGGGTATAAATGATGTTAATAAATAAATAAATAATAAATAAGAGAGAGAGAGAGAGAGAGAGAGAGAGAGAGAGAGAGAGAGAGAGAGAGAAGAAACCTGGTCTACCATGCTGGGAGTCTTGGTTGCCATATTGTATCATGTTGATGAGGAGGCACAAATATGTAATGGGTCATATGGTGTTTATGCTTATTAAGAGCTCCACATCTTGTCACGTGTCATCAGTATGGCAAGAGTGCATAATCTTTGTTGTGGGTACCAGGGATTGTATATGCAAATCTGTATTAATGCATATAAATATATGTATGTACAAATCCCGCATTGTGTAGTAGAACTAAGATTCTGGAGACCAAGGGTTCAGTTCTCCTTTTGGTCATGAAACCCACTGGGTGACCTGAGTGACTCACACCTCAAGCTCAGAAAACCATGTGGAAAGTTGACTATAAGATAACCATAAGTTGGAAACAAATTGGAAGCATACAACAATCATGGTATCTCCCACACACAAAAAAGCAAACAACTCTGGGCTAGGATAATGCCAAAAAATACATGAAAAGAAGTGGAATAAATTCAGTATATTATAATTATAACATTCATGTCAATTGAGAATTGGTAAGGTTCATTCACTCTCACCCGAAATTTCCCAAAGGATTGTAGCAGCCAAATAAATATCGATATATTCCTGAGTTTTGTAA
>JARBWK010003635.1:0-11944 GCA_030556195.1 Anolis apletophallus | reverse complement strand
ACACTGTAGTCAGTTGCCATTACGATTATAATGTGCAGCACACTGTAGTATACATGAAACACAACACTTTAACTAGTTCAATGCTATGGAATCCTAGGAGTTATATTTCGGTGAGACACTAGAACCACTGGCAGGGGGAGCCTAAAGATAAAACTACAACTCCCAAGATTCCACAGCACTGAGCCATGGCAATAAAGTGGTCTCAAACTACATTAATTCTACAGTGCAGATGCATCCTTAGTAGATCTGCAAAAAAAAGCATTAAAATACTGTGAATACTTTGTAAAATCCCTTGTTTACATCGTATTGATTTGCCCCAGATTTTCCCATGCACAGATTTTTCTTGGCATAGACTTTGCACTTCCAAGAGAAGCACAGCTGAAAGAGGAAGGATGTCACGTGCGGCCGAAGAAAATATTCCATACATCGTTATGATGTCTCCTTGGTTTCAGGGCTATTACCAACGGTCCCACGAGTCCCCTATTTTTAAAGCTGCCTTCCAAAAAAGATTATCTCTTGCCTCACAGCGGCACAAGTCAAAGTCGGCACGATCCCATGGCTTCCTTCTTCCGATCTCTCAGCCCACAGGCCCAGCTTGTAAAAAGAGCACAGCCGTTCCCAGTGTAAGCTGGCTGGAGTCCCCAGCAAAACTCTCCATTCAGGTGGCATCTTCGCTTTAGAATTAATCAAGTTTGACACCGCTTTACTGTCAAGGCTGGATGCTATGGAATCTTGGGAGTTGTAGTTTTGCAAGGTCTTGACCTTCTCTGCCAAAGAGTTCTGGTGCCTCACCAAATTACAATTTCTATAGTTCCATACCATTTAGCCATGGCAGTTAAAGTGGTGTTGAACTGCACTCAGTCTACAGTGCAGATGCACCCTTAGACCAGGCAGTGCTTCCTTTAAAATATTGTGTTTGAGAGAAACAAAATAAAATTACACGAGAGGAATATAATATTTATTTATTTATTTATTTATTTATTTATTTATTTATTTATTTACGTAGTTTATATTCCGCCCTTCTCACTCCGCAGGGGACTCAGGGCGGATGACAATGCCCATATACAGGCAAACATTCAATGCCATTGACATACAACATATATAAACAGACATAGAGGCAATTTAACATTCCAGAAATCAGTTAAATTTAGCCTCCCCATAAGGTGGTACCTAAATTTCCTACTTGACAGATGCAACTGTCTTTCGGGTTGCAAAGGTCAACAATGAGCTACACAAATTGGTCGAGAGCTCACCCCGACCCGGGCAGGCCTCAAACTCATGACCTTCTGGTCAGTAGAGATCTTATGCAGCTGACACTCAGCCAGCTGCGCCACATTCCCGGTGCTTATACAAACAAGTGAAGCTGAGAGGAGACCTGAGAGCCATGTATAAAAATGTGAAAAGGTGTCCTACGGAGGAGGAAGCAGGCTTGTTTTCTGCTGCCCTGGAGACGAAGACTAATGGAGTCATGGGTTCAAATGACAGGAAAGGAGAATCAACTGAACATTAGGAAGAACTTCCTGACTGTTCAGCAGTGGAACTCTCTGCCTTGGAGTGTGGCGGAAGCTCCTTCTTTTGAAACTTTTAAAGAGAGGCTGGATGACCATCTGTTGGGGGTGCTTTGATTGTGCTTTTCCTGCATGGCAGGGGGTTGAACCGGATGGCCCACATGGTCTCTTCCTACTCTATTATTCTATGATTCTATATAGTTACTTACATAGGCATTTAACCAATCACTATTACTAACACTACAACTAAATGCTTAATAGAAAATAGCAAAACTAAAATAAAATACAGAAATATAAACACACTTATACACAACAGCCCAAAACAAACAGCCATATAAAATTATTTATCCATGAACCTGTCACTCACGATCTGATGGCTCTGATCTCTTATAAGTCTACTCCCTTTAAATCAGTGTTTCTCAACCTGGGGATCGGGACCCCTGGGGGGTCATGAAAGGGGTGTCAGAGGGGTCACCAAAGACCATAAGAAGAAACAGTATTTTCTGTTGGTCATGGAGGTTCTGTGTGTAGTATGGCCCAATTCTATCGTTGGTGTAGGTGAACTACAAATCCCAGCAACTACAACTCCCAAATGTCACGGTCTATTTCCCCAAACTCCATCTGTGTTCACATTTGGGCATATTGAGTATTCATGCCAAGTTTGGTCCAGATCCATCATTGTTTGAGTCCACAGTGCTCACTGGATGTAGGTAAACTACAACTCCAAAACTCAAGGACAGTGCCCCCCAAACCCTTCCAGTGTTTTCTGTTGGTCAAGGGAGTTTTCTGTGCCAAGTTTGGTTCAACTTCATCATTGAGTTCAGAATGCTCTTTGATTGTAGGGGAACTATAAATCCCAGAAACTACAACTCCCAAATGACAAAGTCCAATCTCTCCCCACCTCCAACTGCACCAGTATGCAAATTTGGGCATATCGGATATTTGTGCCAAATTTATTTATTATTTACTTATTTACTTAATTTCTATTCCGCCCTTCTCACCCCGCAGGGGACTCAGGGCGGATTACAATGTACACACTAAGCAAGGGGCAACACCGTAGTAAGCAATACAAAAGCAATTCAGGTGATAAAATACTACAGTAATCAGTTGTATATCAAAATATCATATATTCAGGTATATAATATACACATTTCATTTACCACAGTGGGAAAATTGTATCAAAGGTACAAGTACGGATTACAATGTACACATTACATTTAGACACACAAACACACAAGACAGACAGAGGCAATTTAACATCTGGCCACCAGAGGGAGCTGTTGCACTACTTCATTCCTCAGCGTGTGTCCTGGAGTGCTTTTTTTATGGTCTCATAAATCAGTTAAATTAAGCCTCCCCACTAAGTGGTACTTTAATTTCCTACTTAACAGATGCAACTATCTTTCGGGATGCAAAGGTCGACAACAGGCTACACAATAGGTCGAGAGCCCACCTTGACCTGGGCAGGCCTCAAACTCATGACCTTCTGGTCAGTAGAGATCTTATGCAGCTGACACTCAGCCAGCTGCGCCACATTCCCGGTCAGTGAATGAAAAATACATCCTGAATATCGGATATTTACATTACGATTCGTAACGGTAGCAAAATTTACAGTTATGTAATGAAATTAATGTTATGGTTGGGGGTCACCACAACATGAGGAACTGTATGAAGGGGTCGCCGCATTAGGAAGGTTAAGCACCATTGCTTTAAATGATATTATGTAGCCATGCTTCTACCATGAATATTTCTATTCTAATTCATAACTCTCACAATTGACTTATTCTTATTATATTTATTTATATCTCGTGTTGAGACGTCACCAGGGTCTGAAAGTGACACAATGGAACACCGCAAAGGGCAGCATTTAGCCAAAGGCCATCTATTTCTCGTCTGTTCCACATGGCAACCAAAGAGCATGCTCTGAACCAGAATGCGCCTCTGAGCCATATGTACCAATGCTAATTACAAATGCTGACGAGGGAGAAGCTCATTTGGAGCTATTCTCGTCTACCTGCAAGAGAGACCGCACAGCTGTACGTGGCTCCATTGCGCTCTCCGAGTACGGCTTCTGCTGATGGAAAATCATGTTCATTTTTAGCTCCGGATTCATTACTCACGGTGGGTCACGCTCAACCCAGAGCGGGGAAAGGATTTATCTTTCTGTTTTAGGTCTTTGTTAGCAGCAGCAAGAAGCAGTTGTTTTTCCCTTCCAAGTTGCCTTAAGCAAGGGAAGGGGTGGGGCTTGCTACAGCAGCTCCCAGCTGACTCACATCCTGCCAGGTGGGAGGAGTTAGCCTAGTTTCTGTTTTAGGTCTTTGTTAGCAGCAGCAAGAAGCAGTTGTTTTTCCCTTCCAAGTTGCCTTAAGCAAGGGAAGGGGTGGGGCTTGCTACAGCAGCTCCCAGCTGACTCACATCCTGCCAGGTGGGAGGAGTTAGCCTAGTTTCTGTTTTAGGTCTTTGTTAGCAGCAGCAAGAAGCAGTTGTTTTCCCTTCCAAGTTGCCTTAAGCAAGGGAAGGGGTGGGCTTGCTACAGCAGCTCCCAGCTGACTCACATCCTGCCAGGTGGGAGGAGTTAGCCTAGTTTCTGTTTTAGGTCTTTGTTAGCAGCCCGCGCTCTATCGGCGCCGCGATAGAGTATAAACTTGTAACAAGTCGGAAAAGAAATCTCCAAAGACTTGTAAAAAAAAAATTAAATGAAGTAAATTAATACCACAACAAACAGTTAATCTACAAAAAACCCATATTAATAAGAAATGGAGGTAGTCAGCCAGCAGCGGGAGGGGTTTCCCAGTGTTTTGCATCGAGTGTCACATGTATGACTATCTGCCTGCCGGGCAGAAGTCTTGGGTGTGCGTTCGCTGCAGCGAGCTCCTGGCTCTCAGGGAACGTGTTTCTTCCCTTGAAGCCAAGGTAGCAGACCTGGAGAAGCACAGAGAGGAAGTGAGGCTGGAGGATAAGATCTCCAGAGATGCAATAGGAGCATCCCACTCCGTGCCGAGCAGCCCTCCAGCTGCCTTGGAAAATGGGGGTCTTGGGCAGGGAGAACATCAGTCTGAGGAAGAGGGATCGGCTCCCTTAGTTGGGACCCCTTCCTCAGAGGCTGTGCCCATATCTTCGTGCACCGAAGATACTTCTCGACGGGTGGTAGGAGGGGGGCTTCTTGTAGTGGGTGATTCGATTGTCCGGAACATAGAAAGCTGGGTTTGTGATGGACGTGATGACCGCATGGTAAATTGCCTGCCGGGTGCAAAGGTCGCGGACATCACGAGGCATCTAGATAGGCTGGTGGATAGTGCTGGGGTGGAGCCAGTGGTCGTGGTACACGTTGGTACCAATGACATTGGGAAGGCTAAGCGGATGGTCCTGGAAGCCAAATTCAGGTTGCTAGGTAGAAGATTAAGGTCCAGGACCTCAAAGGTAGCATTCTCGAAATGCTACCTGTTCCACGCGCAGGGACAGCCAGACAGGCAGAGCTCAGGAGCTTCAATGCGTGGATGAGGCAGTGGTGTCGAGAGGAAGGATTTAGATTTGTTAGGAACTGGGGAACATTTTCAGGAAAGCCAGACCTGTACAAAAGGGACGGGTTACACTTGAACGAAAATGGAACCAGACTGCTGGCAAATAATATTAAAAAGGCTTCAGAGCAGCTTTTAAACTGATTCCTAGGGGAAAGTCGACAGGAGCTGGCCAGCTTCCGGTTCGAGAGGGTGAAACGCCAAGTATGGAGGATGAAATTTACGCACAAATGGCTGAGTCAACAGAAAAGATAGAAAGTAGTCAAGAGGTAGGACATGGTAGGCCTTCTACAAATTCTCATAAACAGCCAAAGTTGAAAGGGCACCAGAGCAATAAATATAAATGTCTGTACGCAAACGCTAGAAGCCTTCGAACAAAAATAGGGAGTTGGAATGTTTGGCAAAAGAAAAAAATATTGATATTATTGGCATAACAGAAACCTGGTGGACAGAGGAAAACAATTGGGACACAAAAATTCCAGGTTATAAACTGTACAGGAAAGACAGGAGAGGGAAAAACGGTGGCGGTGTGGCCTTGTACATAAATGAAGAGCTAGAATCTCATGAATTAGAATTTCAAGAAAATTCAAACCCACTTACAGAAACATTGTGGATAAAAGTCCCAGGACAAAAAACTAATCTAGCATTAGGGATCTGCTATCGCCCTCCCAACCAAACTCCAGAGGCAGACTGCTATCTGGAAAATGAAATTAAACAGGCCTCAAAAAGCAATAAATTAGTCATAATGGGGGACTTCAACTATCCCCGAATAGATTGGCTAAATTCTTGTTCTACGCATGAAAGAGAGACAAGGTTCCTCGACATGCTAGCTGATTATTCCCTTGAGCAGATGGTCATGGAACCAACCAGGGGAAAGGGGATCCTGGACTTGGTGCTAACAAATGAACAAGATCTCGTTCAAGATGTCCTTGTAACTGAGCCCATAGGTACCAGTGACCACAACACAATAACCTTCAACTTAAGTTTGGATAGCAAACTGTCAGTGAAAACTAACACAGAGACCTTAAATTTTCACAAAGGGAATTTCACCAAAATGAGAAAAATAGTAAAGAACAAACTAAAAGGAACAGTAAAAAAATCAAATCCCTCAAAATGCTTGGAAACTGTTTAAAAATACTATAAAACAAGCCGAACTAAAATGCATTCCTAAAATAAGAAAGAGGCCGGGAAAGTCCAAGAGGACATTGGTATGGCTTACAAATGAAGTAAAAGATGTGATTGGAAGAAGAAAAACTCATTTAAGAAATGGAAGGCTCTTCCTACTGAGGAGGACAGAAAGGAACACAAGCTCTGGCAAACTAAATGCAAAGCAACCGTCAGGAAAGCCAAGAGAGATTTTGAGGCACATATAGCTAAGAACATTAAAAAAATAGCAAAAACTTCTTTAAGTACATCAGAAGCAGGAACCCAACTAGAAAAGCAGTTGGGCCACTTGACGAAAATGGTAAGAAAGGGACGATAAGTGAAGACAAGGAGATTGCTGAGCGGCTAAACGACTTCTTTGCCTCCGTTTTCACACAGGAGGACAGACAACATATGCCTGCAGCTGAGTCAGTTTTTTCAGGGGGGGGAATTAAATGAATTAAACCAGATAGAGATAAACAAGGAAGATGTTCTCACATGCCTTACTAAACTAAATGTCAACAAATCACCAGGGCCAGATGGCATCCACCCCAGAGTTCTTAAGGAACTCAAGTGTGAAATTGCTGAAATTCTAGCCAAAATATATAACCTTTCTCTAAGATCAGGCACTGTACCCGAGGACTGGAAGGAGGCAAATGTAACTCCGATCTTCAAGAAAGGATCAGGGGTAATCCAGGAAATTATAGGCCAGTTAGTCTAACCTCAGTTCCAGGCAAAGTGATGGAAACCATTATTAAAGAAAAAATTACTAAGCACATAGAAGAACAGGCATTGCTGAAGGAAAATCAACATGGTTTCTGCAAAGGCAAATCATGTCTTACTAACTTGATAGAATTCTTTGAGGGTGTAAATAAACACATAGATAAAGGGGACCCAGTCGATATTGTTTACCTTGACTTTCAAAAGGCTTTTGACAAAGTCCCTCACTAAAGGCTCCTAAATAAGCTCTTCAGCCATGGAATCAGGGGACAGGTCTTGTCCTGGATTGGAACCTGGCTAAACTGTAGGAAACAAAGGGTGGTAATAAATGGACATTTCTCTGGGTGGAAAGAGGTGAGAAGTGGCGTACCCCAAGGTTCAGTTTTAGGACCGTTACTTTTTAATTTATTCATAAACGATCTGGATGTAGATGTAAATTGTGAGGTAGCAAAGTTTGCAGATGACACTAAACTGTTCAGGGTAGTTAAAAATGAAACTGACTGTAAAGAGCTCCAGAAAGATCTCTCGAAATTGAGTGAATGGGCAACAAAGTGGCAAATGCATTTTAACCTAAATAAGTGTAAAGTCATGCACATCGGGAAAAGAACCCCAAATACACTTATCAACTGATGGGATCAAAGCTTTCTGAGACAAACCAGGAAAGGGATCTTGGGGTTTTGGTGGACAGCTCAATGAAGGTGTCAACCCAGTGCGCTGCAGCAGTGAAAAAGCAAATTCTATGCTTGGCATGATCAGGAAGGGAATCGAAAATAGGTCGGCAAATGTTGTATTGCCTCTCTACAAATCTATGGTGAGGCCACATCTGGAGTACTGTGTACAATTCTGGTCACCGCACCTCAAGAAGGATATAACGGAACTGGAAAAGGTACAAAGAAGGGCAACAAATATGATCCAAGGGATGGAGCAGCTCCCTTATGAAACCAGGTTGCAACGCCTTGGTCTTTTCAGCCTTGAAAGACGGCGTTTAAGAGGTGACTTGATCGAAGTGTATAAAATCATGCATGGGATAGAAAAGGTGAATAAAGAAAAATTATTTTCTCTGTCACACAATACTAGGACTAGGGGGCACTCCCTAAAGCTCCAAGGTAGGAAAGTTAGGACTAATAAAGGGAAATATTTCTTCACCCAGAGGGTCATTGGGTTATGGAACTCACTTCCAGAGGAGGTTGTGACAGCTGTCAGCCTGGACAGCTTCAAGGCAGGATTAGACAGATTCATGGATACCAAGGGAATCAGTAGCTACTGAAATGGACATCCAAGTGCCACCTCTGTGTTGATGGAGGCAGGCAGGATTTTCCCGGGTACTGGTTGTGGGGGTCGGGAGCAGGTGAGGGTTTTGCCCTCCTTTCTGCTAGAGATCCCTGTGTACAACTAGTGGGCCACTGTGTGACACAGAATGCTGGACTAGATGGGCTGAGGCCCGATTCAGCATGGCTCTTCTTATGTTCTTATGTTCTTATGTTCTTATCTTTCTTTGGAGTCCTTGTGCCCTTTGAAGACACGTAAGGACAAGCAGTGGCCTGTATGACAGAGGTCGAGTGACGAAGCCTCTCTTTTCTAAAAACCACTCCAGAACAGGCGGGCCAGAGGGCAGCGTGGTTTAGAAAGGGAACAACCTCCTTCACATTCAGCTTCACCTGAAGGACTCCACAACCCTTTCCATTCAGAGAGCATCAAATGTCACAGCACAGCAGAGTCGTTTACTCAACTAAACACAGAAGAAATGACAGCTGTCTATAAAATCCATGCTTGGAGTGGTACTGCACTACAGTACCTAAGACCCCAAAAGCATTTCAAAACATGAGTACTCATACCAACTGATTAAAGGATGATTTGCAAACTGAACAGGAGAGGAGAACTACTCTGCCCCTTCCGTTAGATCAGGGCTGTCCAACTGGCGTCCCGGGGCCGTATACGGCACCCAGCCCCTTTCCTCCGGCCCCTAAGCTTTTAATAAAAATAAAAATGAAAAATGAAATAAATAATAATTTTTTAAAAAATACCTACTTCCGGGTTCGGAGCAAGTATTGCGAGAATACGCAATCCACACGGGATTTCGCTGTCAACGCGAGATCATGCCGGCGTTGACAGCGAAATGCCGTGTGGATTGTGTATTCTCGTGATACTCTTCGACTACTCTACTACTGGATCGCTGAGGCCCACAGACGCGATTAGGACCTTCTTCGACTCAGTCTGTCGCCGCCTCTCTCATTGTCCCGGTACTCCTGGATCCTGCGGCGTTCGGAACGCTAGGCCAAAGCAGGGGGCTCCTCAGGGGCCCTCATTCCCCCCCATCTCCCTCATGTATTAAATATAAAATTAAATATATTTAAAGATGAAATAAGGGGAGATGGGATACATTAAAATAAGGGGGGAGGGGAGGATGGACTTAAATATATTTAATATTAAATTAAAATAAGGGGGAGGGGAGGATGGAATTAAATATATTAAATATTAAATAAAAATAAGGGGAGAGGGGAGGATGGAATTAAATATATTTAATATTAAATTAAAATAAGGGGAGAGGGGAGGATGGAATTAAACATATTTAATATTAAATTAAAATAAGGGTGGAGGGGAGGATGGAATTAAATATATTTAATATTAAATTAAAATAAGGGGAGAGGGGAGGATGGAATTAAATATATTTAATATTAAATTAAAATAAGGGTGGAGGGGAGGATGGAATTAAATATATTTAATATTAAATTAAAATAAGGGGAGAGGGGAGGATGGAATTAAATATATTTAATATTAAATTAAAATAAGGGTGGAGGGGAGGATGGAATTAAATATATTAAATATTAAATTAAAATAAGGGGGAGGGGAGGATGGAATTAAATATATTAAATATTAAATTAAAATAAGGGTGGAGGGGAGGATGGAATTAAATATATTAAATATTAAATTAAAATAAGGGGAGAGGGGAGGATGGAATTAAATATATTTAATATTAAATTAAAATAAGGGGAGAGGGGAGGATGGAATTAAATATATTAAATATTAAATTAAAATAAGGGGAGGATGGAATTAAATATATTAAATATTAAATTAAAATAAGGGGAGAGGGGAGGATGGAATTAAATATATTTAATATTAAATTAAAATAAGGGGAGAGGGGAGGATGGAATTAAACATATTTAATATTAAATTAAAAATAATTTAATATCTTATCCCTGCATTTTATCTCAGTAAAAGATTATATTTGACTGTATGCATGCAGGGATGGGGCGGGCGGGGCGGAGCCGGGGCAGACCCTACGGCCCCGGTTAATCAGTGACCGAATTCAGGCCCTGGGCCGGTAGAAGTTGGACAGCCCTGCGTTAGATCAAATCCATTGTGACACCTTCACTTTCAATGTACATAAAGCTTGCTTCATGCCCCAAACTATTGTATATGTTGTATAAAACTTACCTTCTAGGATACCTTAATGGCTTTTATTACAGGTTGAATATTCCTTATCAGAGATGCTTCAGACCAGAAGTATTTTGGTATATGTGAGTGTGCATATCTATCTATCATCTATCTATCTATCTATCTATATAATAAAAGTCAGTGTTTGCGGCAGTGCGGAGGGAGGGAGGTGCGGAGGAATATGTGCCAGCGTTTCAATTGGTTGCCACTGTGGGATTATTTGCATAAAGGACACTGATTGGTCAGCCTCAGAAATCCGACAATCTAAGGCACCAGATTATTTACATAAAGGACTCAGATTGGCCAGCCTCAGAACTCCAACAATCTAAGGCACCAGACAGAGGGCATTGGTTGCCACTGAGGAACTACTTGCATAAAGGACTCTGATTGGCCAGCAAAACAGAATGCAACTGAATGCTTGCATTAGCCAAATGACAGTTTTTCCCATTGGAAATTGAATGTTCATTTTCTGGGAGGTGCGGAGGTGCCAAGGAATATTTGACAGCGTTTCGATAGGTTGCCACTGTGGGATTATTTGCATTAAAGGACTCTGATTGGCCAGCCTCAGAACCCCAACGTTCTACGGCCCCAGACAGAGGGGATTGGTTGTCACTAAAAATTGTATTTGCATAAAGGACTCTAATTGGCCATCCACATTCCAACATTCTAAGGTGACGCAGAGAGAAAAGGAAGGGCCTCAGGCAGTCAGACACTGTGGCCCACAGCAGTGACGGATCAGGCCCAATGGCCCACTTCACAACGCAACCCTCACCCAATGACCAATACAGACCAAAATTAGCACAAAGAGCCCCCTCGACCCACTTTACACCCTGGTGCTGTTTCAAGGAGGATGGACCACAGATGATGGGACTTGAAATACTTTCACTCACCTTCTGTGACTGCTGCAACCCTCATCCACAGAATGATCAATACCAAATGTGACACACAGAGCCCCCAAAACCCACTCTACATCCTGGTGCTGTTTGGAGGGGCCAATGGGACTTGCAGTACCTTCACTAAGTTCCTGAGACCACTGCAAGCCACATACACATCTAATAGGAACCAACCTTGGCACACAATGCCTTCCTCAAATAACCCGGGCACCGCCGGGAGACTTCTAACCAAGGTGAAAAAGGAAAGTGCAAAAGCTGGGTTGCAGTTAAACATTTTTTTTTAAAAAAAACCCCAAGATTATGGCAACCGGACTGAATGATAACTGGCAAATACGAGGGAGAAAACGTGGAGGCAGTGACAGACTTTGTATTTCTAGGTGCAAAGAGGCAGACGCAGATTGCAACCAGGAAATCAGAAGACATTTACTTCTTCTTGGGAGAATAGTAAAGAGTAGAGACATCACACTGGCAATGAAGGTCCATATAGTCAAATGGTATTCCCTGTAGTAACCTATGGATGCGAGAGCTGGACCATTAGGAAGGATGAGAGAAGGAAGATAGACGCTTTTGAACTGTGGTATTGGAGGAAAATTCTGAGAGTGCCTGGACTGCTGGAAGATCAAACCAGTTCATACTCTAGGACAGTGTTTCCAACCAGTGTGCCGTGGCACACTAGTGCCATGAGCGATCATCAGGTGTGCCGTGGGAAATTGGAACCTCAATACCC
>JARBWK010003634.1:0-11945 GCA_030556195.1 Anolis apletophallus | reverse complement strand
GCTGTCCATGGTAAAGTCAGGGGAGATCTGAGGTTCCTTGGCTTCCGGGCGCTTTCTCCTGATGGCCATGCGGCTCCGCTACAGGACGCCTCCGGGGTTGGCGTGCCCCAAAGGCGGGCGCTTCCTCCTTGGGCTACTCCCTGGGTTAGCCACCCCTAATCTTGCTTCTCCCTGACCTGGTCTGTAATTCTTCCTCCGACCACTGGAGGGTGGCGGGACAGATTGTGGCCTAGTCGCAACTTTGGGGGCCGCTGGCAGTCGACAGGCTCATCGCCGGGGCTGCTCCCCGGGAACCTTCGCCAGAACACCAGAGACATCCAGCGCCTCCGTCAGGGATCCCGGTAGCAGCGGCCGTCCCAACCCGTCAATCAAAGGGGCGTGGAAGATCTTGAGGTGGACAGGGAAAGGAAAGCGGGGCCAGACGCCGAGCAACTCAGGCTCGGCACCATGTTGGGTGTATTCATCACTTCATTGCACAATGCTTTCTCCTCATTTGGACAATGGCTGTTAGGAATTGTGAGAGTTGAAGTCCAAAAAATCAAGAAATATTCGTATTTATTTATTTATAAATTCGACTTGGTAGACCGCTCTCTTTGGAGCCCAGAGCGGTTTACAGCATAAAATCAATAAAAACATCAAAAACAGATTATATATTAGTAGTATTAATATCATAATTATTATATTATAGTATATATAGACATTATAATATATTGAAATTATATTATAATATAACATTATTATATTATTTATTATATTATTATTATAAAATTATTACAAAATAACAATAAAAACCACTAAAATAAAATAAAATTCAAGAAGACAAGGTGCAAACCAAGCTGAAGGCTGACATCCTCAAGAGAGAGGAAGGATCCCAAGATGGAATCGCCCAATGGCTCCAGCCCAGAGGATGGCAAAGTGGACCCAGCTGCGCCGCCGAGACACCTAAGCCCAGAAGAAGAATGGAAACCCTTTTCTCTCCATCCCAACTGCCACTGCCCTAACCTTGGAGGGAAGAGAGGAAGAAACAGCTCTTCGGCGTCGAGTATTTATGTCACAGCGGATAGGCAACAGAAATATAGAAGTTTAATTCCCCATCAGCCCAAAAACTCCAGTCTCTGTTCGTGTGAATAATGAAACTCTCATTCAATTCACAAGGTAAATATATAACTTTGTATTGAATTGTATTTAACAATAACTGGCAAAACATCGAAAAACAACAGCCATCACAGCTACCTTTCTAAACATTGTCAGATTATTGCATTTTGAATAGCAATTCATGAGTCAGCACAAGATATATTTTCGCAGTTTGAGAAGACCTGCAGTGTGACATGTTTGACACCAGATGGCGCTGTCTCAAGACTGCTAAATGGAACTTTGAGGAATGTCAGTTACAAAGTGACAGTTGGGATTTTTCAGTTGGAACTTTGTATTGAATTGTATTTAACAATAACTGGCAAAACATCGAAAAACAACAGCCATCACAGCTACCTTTCTAAACATTGTCAGATTATTGCATTTTGAATAGCAATTCATGAGTCAGCACAAGATATATTTTCGCAGTTTGAGAAGACCTGCAGTGTGACATGTTTGACACCAGATAGCGCTGTCTCAAGACTGCTAAATTGAACTTTGAGGAATGTCAGTTACAAAGTGACAGTTGGGATTTTTCAGTTGGAACTTTGTATTGAATTGTATTTAACAATAACTGGCAAAACATCGAAAAACAACAGCCATCACAGTTACCTTTCTAAACATCCGTTCCTCACAGATATTAAATCCCAACTGACAAATCCCAACTGTCACTTTGTAACTGACATTCCTCAAGGTTCCATTTAGCAGTCTTGAGACAGCGCCATCTGGTGTCAAACATGTCACACTGCAGGTCATCTCAAACTGCGAAAATATATCTTGTGCTGACTCATGAATTGCTATTCAAAATGCAATAATCTGACAACAGCTACAGAAGGCCAGAAGGAACAGAAAGGCATTCCTGCCTTCTCAAATTGCTACTGTCCGGGCCTCAGAGGGAAAGAACTAGCTGTATCTACCGGACTTAATCCCTTCCTACACATCCAGACCCTTTTGCTTGTGCATCTTGTGCTATTTAGATGGTAAGCCTCAGGGCAGGGAACTGTTAAATTGACAATTTGTAAGCTGCTCTGAGAGCTTTTAGACTAAATACTCTAAATAAATATATAAGGACAAAACCATGCTGGGCTTTCTCTATAATAAAGCAGCCATGGACTGACCGCTGAGGCGTTTCTAGTAGATGCTCTCCATTTTTGTTTTTTGTCTCTTATGGCTACTTCTTAAGAGTCTGATGAAAACTAGACGCTGGGAAAACCACTTCCACTTTTAAAAACCACAGCAGCTTTCGGGGCGCCTCCAGAAGCGTCACAATGCAGGACAAATAAGTGGAGCAAAAGCTTGTGATCTGACAGCAAGTCCAATCACAAACCTGAAATTCCTGGAAAATTCCCTTGGGCAGATTTTAGAAATCACAAGATGGACTGGGTGATACTGTGAGGGACGGGATTCAGCCGCAGGGAGTTCCACAGTTCTTTTCCTCCATCTTGGGCCAGGTAGCTCAAGGAAAGGGACCAGTAAAATGGCCCCTTTTTCCTCCTCTTTATTTATTTATTTATTTATTCATGGCATTTTACCGCTCTTCTCAACCCCGAGGGGACTCAGAGCGGCTTCCAAGAGCATAATTTGATGCCTACATCACAACTGCAGTATAAAACACAATATAAAACCTCAGCATTTGACACTAAAATACGTTAAAATACAATTATATTCACACATCCTATGCATTCACCTATATTTAAAAACAGTGTTCCGTCCATAAAAGCATTGAGCCCTATTCACCAACTTTCCATTAAAACTACTAAAGTGCTGTCCTGTGCTACTATGCAACGCCTGGTCCCACATCCAGGCTTTCACTTTCCTGAATGTCAGGAGGGATGGAATTGATCGTATGTAAGCTAGGAGTGCATTCCACAGACGGGAGCCACCACCGAGAAGGCCCTCTCCCTCGTCCCCACCAACTGCACGTGGGAAGCCAGCGGGAGCGCGAGCAGGGCCTCCCCGGATGAGCTGAAAGTACGAGGTGGGACGTAGCGGCAGATGCGTTTGGACAAGTAAGCTGGGCCCAGAACCGTATAGAGCTTCAAAGGTCAACACCAGCACTTTGAATTGAGCCGGGTGGACCGGCAGCCAGTGGAGCTGACACAACAGGGGGTGGTATGCTCCTGTATAAGCTCAGTTAGTAGTCTGGCTGCCGCCGTTGGACTAGTTCTAATTTCGAACTGTCTTCAAAGGCAGCCCCACGTGGGAAGCGCGTTGCAGTAATCTATCGGGATGTGACCAGGCGTGGACGACCGTAGCCAGATCAGACTTCCCAAGGTACGGGCGCAACTGGCGCACGAGTCTTAACTGTGCAAAAGCTCCACCGGCCACTGCTGAGACCTTTCTCTCTGCCTCTGCTGTGTACCTTCCTGACTCACAGCACCCCAGATTGTCCCATCAACCATAACACAGAATTCGCCCCTCCCAACAAGCCCAGCCACCCTTGCCCCGTTACAACACTTTACACAACCAATAGCACATAAGAATCAACTTTAAACTTCACATAACAATGGAACAAGGACATTTCCCCCAGTATCCACCCAGCCTCACACATGGCAACAATACATTTAACCCCATAAACAGACCACATCAAGACAGGAAGCAAATACCTTTCCCCACCCCCTTCCTCCAAGCCACAACCGCCAGGCGACCATCCTCAGGCCTACACCAGGCCGCTGCAGTACCTCAACCCGCCACTAGGCCCAAAATGCCTTCCCCCTCCCCACCACGAAGAAACTTTCCCAAACCCAGCAAAGCACACCAAAACAATAGAGAAACCCACCCACTACCCCCCCCCCCGGGGGCGCCGGCCGGCGTCTGCCGACGGGCGGGCCCAGCTGATAGGCTGAATTGTCAAAGTCAGCTGGGCCTGCACGTAGGCAGGGAGGGGGCACAATTCAAATGTAAATGGACTTCTCTGTATATATTGCCTGTGCTGCACATTAAAGACATGTTAGCCATTTTGGACATCTCAGGTTTGCAGCTGCATCCTTTCCACAGCTGGGAAAGACTCTTCTTTCGGTTTCTGGCGTGCTTCCGGTCTGGGTGAGATTGCTAATGGGACTTTTTGTGGGATTTGTAGTATTCTAAGGGATCACCTAGATTTTTGCCGTGATCCTCGCATTTAGAGGCGGCCATGGCTCTGTTCCCTTAAGGGAAGTGCCCCCTAATATTGTTCGGTGACATGGGGACATCTGGTGGAAGTTTACTTCAAGTTTATAAATAACTAGCTGAGGACCCGGTGGTGCCCAGGGAAATCAAGTGGAGGGAGCCTAACAATATCTCATGTGCTGAGGCCTAGTCAGGAAAATCGAGTTAAGGATGCCTTGTTGTCAATTTTGGGCCTGGTCTGTGATGTTTAGGGGCTACAGTGTTGTTTTGGAAATGAATGAGGCGAAGGTACTTCATATACCATTGTTCGTGGGCCATCCTGCCCTAAACCACACCAGGTTGTGAAGTGAGCCATTGGGCCCCTGTTTGCCCATTTTTGTCCTGATCCATCACTGCTGTGGGCTGCAGTGCCTAACTGACTGAGGCTTTTCCTTTTTCCTCTGAGTCACCTTAGAATGTTGGAATGTGGATGGCCATTCTGAGTCCATTATGCAAATACGATTTCAATGGCAGCCAATCCCCTCTGTCTGGGGCCGTTTGGGCATGGTATGTGATTTATAGAGGCTACAGTGTTGTTTGGGAAGTGTATGAGGTGAACGTACTGCAAATCCCATCATTCGTGGCCCATCCTGCCCTAAACCACACCAGGTTGTGAAGTGGGCCATTGTTCCCGTTTGGCAAGTTTGGTCGTGATCCGTCATTGCTGTGGGCCGCAGTTGGTGACTGCCTGAGGCATTTCCTTTTCCCTCTTAGTCACCTTGGAATGGTGGAATTGTAGCACCCATGGGCTCGTTCGTGCCACTGGGGGGGGGGTGATCCGCCGGGGGTCCCGTTGGCAGTGGGACCCGCACAGGCTGGAAGGGACTCAGAGGATGAGTTGGAAGGCCCAGAGCAAGATTGGTCAGCCGTGCCTTTGCCCAGTTCACCTGTAGAGAGCTTAGCCTGGGATCTCGAGTGGGAGCATTCTCCCGGGGAAGGAGCGGACCAGGTGGAGATGGGAGGCAGCGAAGCAGATAGCGGAGATAGTTATGAATTCCCAAACGGCCGAGGTTCCCAAGAGCTGGCCGGGCAGCAGATGGAGGCTAGCGGCTGGGAAACTCCGGGAGGCTGCTTCTCAGGAAGATAGCGATACTGGACTGGAAGAGCGGGGCCGTTCTCATAACAGGCGCAGGGACATAGAGGAGGGCAGGAGGAGCTGGCATCTGTCCCTAGACCGTCGCCGTTCGGAAAGTAGAGACTGGAGACGCCGGGCCCTAGATCGTCGGGGTTCCAGGCCGAGGGATTAAGAACGGCCCCGTGGGAACTGATCGTCAGTTCTCCGGCCACGTCTGATCTGAAGGGCATTGAAGCGGAGTGAATCCTGGAGCCTAGTTTGGCTCGCCTTGGACCAAGACCTTGCCTTGTTTCCGATTCGCATTGGTGCGGATCCTTGCTTCGTTCAGTTGAATCCGGGAGCCTTGCCAAGTTTTTTAGCCTATTTGCCTTTGGAACTACCTTTTGGAACTTTGCTTGCTTTACTGAACTGCAGCTTCGTGCTGATTGTTCAATTCTATGAACTCTTTCAGAGAATTGCTTTTTTGGATTTGTTTTATTAAATAAACATAGTTAGCCTTTATTACGTCTCCGTGTGTGTTAAAGGGCAGTTCTAAGTCGCGATTGTGACAGGAATGTGGTTGGTCTATCGGAGTACGTTATGCAAATACCATTTCAGTGGCATCCAATCCCCTCTGTCTGGGGCCGTAGAATGTTGGAGTTCTGAGGCTGGCCAATCAGAGCCCGTTATGCAAATAATCCCACAGTGGCAGCCAATCGAAACACTTGCACATATTCCTCCCTCCGCTCGGTCGCTCGGCTGCACCACTGCCCTCAAACACTGACTTTTATTATATGTAATAGATAGATAGATAATAGATAGATAGATACATAGATAGAAGATAGATAGATAGATTTACAGGAAAGTGCTGGACCTCATAAGCGCTGTTTCGGATATCTAAACGTATTATCTCTCCTCACCCTACTGTAAATTCAAACTCTGTTTAGTTTCATAAACTTCAGAACAAAAGGGATGTTTGTAATTGTAATTGCTTTCCATTTGTGCTTCCATTTAGCCACCTGTGTGTCCATGGCTCCATTTGTTTACAGCCCTCATCAGCTGTTTTGGGATTATAAAACGCACATGTGCTGGAGCAGTCCACACCAACGTATAGGAATGATGTCATGCGTTTTCCTTGCCTTCGGGGATATACCATCCTGTAAATATGCACATTTTTGGTCTGAAATTGGATTTTTAACCCACACCTTTTTAACATGTGTTTTTCAGCTGATAATGAGAACCAGTGATCATTTTCCTTAAATGCCACTTACATTTAATGGTAATGATAATGGATGCCTTCTGCTAGAGTTTTGTGCAGAACAGCAGCTGACTGTTACAAACACCATCTTTCAGCAGAAAGATAGCTTGAAGACCACCTGGATGCATCCCCGATCCACGCTCTGACACCTCATTGACTGTGTTTTAGTGTGCCAGAGAAACATTCATGATGTCCGTCATTTAGCTACACTCCCCTTTTTATCCCAGTTTTTCCGTGTTTTAGGGCCTGTGTAGAAGGGTCCTCAAATCCCTGGAAGCAGTACAATGGAAAACATTCATGCGTGGGGAAGAACCCACTAAGATTGATCTCATCCAGCTTCTTTGGAAGACTATGGCTTACTTTGACATAGGCAGTGCCTCCTGCACATACAGGATCAGCAGGCTGCTCCTGGCTCGCTGGACCAAAAGCAATAGTCCCAGTGAGGGAAACTTCCAACGATTTGGGAAACTTTTGCCCTTTGGGAGAGACAAAGAAATATTTCACATTAATATGGTTGTGATATAGTGGCTTGAGCACTGGATTACAACTCTGAATAGGGTTGCTGACGTCCCGTATTTTTGCTCTGAATTCCGTGTCCTGTATTTTCAGCTCCTGTCCCGTATTGACAGGACAAGTGGCAGCAGGAGGGGGAACTGCCATTCATTTTGGGAGTTGTAGTTCACCTGCACCCAGAGAAACTGTGAGTTCCCTCCCCCCTGCGACAACGAACTGAACTTAGACTTGGCACAAAGAACCCACGTGACCAACTGAGCATACTGGAAAAGTTTGGGAGGGAACCGACCTTGATTTTTGGGAGTTGTAGTCCCCTCGCATGCAGAGAAACGGTGGCAGAAGAGGGAGAGAAATAGAAGGGCCTGGCTTTGTTGTCCTGCCACTCCCAGAATGCAAGGCCAGGCCTGCCAACCCCCCCCCCCCCATTATGGTGCATAACATGGCTTCTCCTTCCCCAGCCTCCCCCCGGCACTCACACTGCCAAGCCTCTCCCCTCCCCATCCTCTCCAGCAGGGCCCCACCCCCAGTCAGGCTACCTCCACGCGAAGCCACGGAGTTCGTTTTCCACGGCAGCCACCCCCCTGCCCGTCCGGGGATCCACCCCATCTGCTCGGCTTTGAAAAAAGGGATAGTGTGGCTCGGGGCCCAGAAAAAAAACCTCTTTGACCTGCCTGGCCCGCCCTTGTATCCTATTGCCGTACCTCCTCCTCTGAGTCTCAGATCTCACTCCTGAAGATGGCAGTGAAGCGGTGCAGGTGCGCATGTGCGAGATCTGAGAGGCAGAGAAGGAGGTACAGTAATAGGAAAATTACCATCTATTATATAAAGGAGGTCTGTCGTCGAACGACTGACAGAGACAGAGAAACCTTCCAAGGCAGAGACACCAAACTTGCCAACACAAATAGGCCTCAAGCAAGGAAGGTTTTTAGCAAAGAAACTTTCCCCCCAAAACCTAGAAGGCCCCCAAAACAACGATACAAAAAAACTACATTTCCCAGCATCCTCTGCGGCAGCCAGCGAAACCCATTGGCCAACATCAGTTACCATAGTAACGGTGGGCAAAGCCACTGAGTGATTTCAGTTGAGGGTTAAACTGCCATGGTCAAGATCTCGGAGGGAGACAAATAGGGCACCAGGGACACAGGCACCACTGACAAACACATACCCCCAGAATAACACAAAAGTAATACCTACACACAACACAATACGCACATAACATAACCTTGCGTCTACTGCTCAACCCATTTGTATGCCATTCCTTCCTTCCACACAGGCATAAGCTGACCCAAAAGACAAGCCATGCCTCCTAAAAAGAACAGCATTGGACAACACACTCGCAATGCTACATACATCACACAAAAAAGGGCAGAACAAACACCAGAACAGAAAGACACTGCACTACACTAGCTTTTGCCATCACCATAAGTTGGGAAATCACAGAACCTCTACATCAACACAGCAGACGGAAAGACAAAAAACATTGTATATCCACAAGCTCTGCAGAACGCCAGGAACACCACACACCGACAACTCCACAGGATTTCAACATCCCACCCACCAGAACCCCCCACAACGACCCACCCATGACCCCACCCAGACCATAAGTAACATCAATTCCAAACCTTACATACTCGGACTTTCTCGCATCTCTAAATAGGGCACAGCAACGCGTGCCGGGTACAGCTAGTATTGAAATAAAATCTGATGCTTTTTAAATTTTTATTTGGTGTATGTTGGAAGAGGGGTAGTATTATATGGAGAGTATATCCCAAACTCTATATTTTAACTGGAAAAGTTGGGGGTCGTCTTATACGTCCAGTCGTCTTATACGCCGGAAAATACGGTAAATAAATCTGACACTGCTTTGAGATACTGTTTCACAGAAATGTTTAGTGGTGTAACAACTGATGAAATAAGTGAATAAATAGGTCCTCTTGGCCAAAGAAAGACAACCGGGTCTTCCCAGGGAAGCGCTGCTATCTGTCCTCTGTCAGCCTAGAAAGGATAAAGGAAAGGAGACTTGGCTTACCTATGATCCAAACTAGTAGGCTTTTCTCTTTCGACACCTCAAGTTGGCCATAGCTGACTTTGTATTCCAAGTGTATGATGGGTCCCCTATCACCAAGAGAAAGGCAAAGAATCATGAGAAAGTCAGTGTATCCCAGGCATGGGCAAACGTGGGTCCTCCGGGTGTTTTGGACTTCAACTCCCACAATTCCTAACAGCCTACTGGCTGTTAGGAATTGTGGGAGCTGTAGTCCAAAACACCTGGAGGGGTAACGTTTACTCATGCCTGGTGTAGACATACTCGGGATTTCTTTGTCCTGAGTGCATGGTGGGAATGGAGGGATGATGCTTCAAATGCAACTTTTCTCATGTCTCTGAAGCAAGTACGTTTGGAGGCTGTAACACTGGCCTCACAGAGATCTACCTGATTAAGCACACAGGGCGAAATCACACTCCCTCCCATCATACTTGGGATGGGTTACAGTTGAATACAAACTAAACAATAATAACAGCAACCATAATATTGATATAACTTTGATGTAGAGGATGATATAGTTAGAGATTTACAACACATAATGGCAAAATTGAATGCCTTACCTTCATACAATCAAATAATAAATTTAAACAACATATAACTAAGCATAAATTCAACAGGACAATTAACCCTAAGGTAAGATTAAAATCACATGATCCAGACTCATAGATCAAGCCATTCCTAATGTCGATTGCACATATTTACTTCTTGTACTGTGTTATTTTACTAGTCAAAAGCTTGGTCCCATAACCATGGCCGGATTACTCAACAACAACAACAATTTTATTGATTAGCCAGAAGCCATATCAAATACACACAGAACACAGACACATTGCAATGATTCTAAAACAATCTGAGGAGAATTCTAGACCATTACATCAATTAAACCCCTGTTTTGCCCAGCAGGAGGGATTCTAAGGGAGGTGGTAACAATTCACAGGTCCTCATCTGGCCGGATTACTCATAAGGCCAACATAGGCCATGGCCTAGGGGCGCATGCCGAGGAGGGGCGCAAATCATGGACTAATTTTTTTTAAAAAAACTGGTCCGCGCCCCTCTTTCCCCCTTTCTCATGCCCCTCCCTGCTCCTTCTCCCGGCAAAGTCTCTCGCTCTCTGGGCTGCGGTGCGGCCATCCTGGCTCCCGGGGAAGCCGTCTCCATGGTGACTTGCCTGGCTCCCCCGGCGGCAGACTGTAAATTCCTGCAGCCAGAGCCGAGCGGCAGAGTCCAGGAGAGGGCGGTAAGGAGGGAGGGGAGAAGAAGGAGAAGGAGACAACTAGGAGGAAAGAAAGAAAAAAAGTAAAGGAGGAAGAGAGGGAGGGAGGGAGGGAGAGGGGAGAGAAAGGGCGTTGCTTGGGTCGACCTCTCCCAGGTCCCCAGCTCTCGGACCAAACCGGGGCGGGCTGCTTGGCCAAAGGGAGTCGCAGGAGGGAGGGAAGGATCAAGGCCAGGGTCTGGCACTCCTGCCTTCGGGAGCAGCCGAACAAAAGCCGCACAAACCCCAACCTGAATCCTCCCTCGCGCTGCGGAGCGCACGCCAAGCTTTCTCTCTCTTGCTCTCTGTCTCTCTGTCTCCCGTCTCCTGCTCTCTCTCTCTCTCTCGCTCTCTTTTGCTCTCTCTTGCTTTCTCTCTCTCTCGTGCTCTCTCTCATTCTCTTGCTCTCTCTTGCTCTGTCTCTCTCTCTCTCTTGCTCTCTTTTGCTCTCTCTTGCTTTCTGTCTCTCTCGTGCTCTCTCTCACTCTCTTGCTCTCTCTTGCTCTCTTTTGCTCTCTCTTGCTTTCTCTCTCTCTCGTGCTCTCTCTCACTCTCTTGCTCTCTCTTGCTCTCTGTCTCTCTCGTGCTCTCTCTCTCTCTCTCTCTCTTGCTCTCTTTTGCTCTCTCTTGCTTTCTCTCTCTCTCGTGCTCTCTCTCTCTCTTGCTCTCTCTTGCTCTCTGTCTCTCTCTGTCTCTCTCTCTCTTGCTCTCTTTTGCTCTCTCTTGCTTTCTCTCTCTCTCGTGCTCTCTCTCACTCTCTTGCTCTCTCTTGCTCTCTGTCTCTCTCTTGCTCTCTCTCTCTCGTGTGCGCCTTTGAAGTGAGTTTGCACCCAATGAGCTCTCCCCAAGCCTCCCGAGGAGACCTTCAGAGCACAGCGGAGCTTTCCAGCCGGTGGGAATGGGGACCTTGGAGGTGGCGGGATGGTGCCTACTCCCCTTTCCTTTCTGCTTCGGAGGCACCATGGCGAAAGCCAGCCAAGTGTGGGTCTGAGTGGTGTGTGTGTGGGGGAAGGTAGAGGTTGGCTTAAAGGGGGCGTAATTGGCCTAGGGCGCAAAAAGGGGTTAATCCGGGCCTGCCCATAACCATGTCTTTGTTCTCTTTCTACAAGCCAGAAGGGAGGGTGCTGGTCTAATCTAACTGGAGAGTTCCAGAGTCAATGAGCCACCGCTGAGAAGGCCCCATCTCTCGTGTCCCCCCCCCCCAACCACACTTGCGAAACAGGTGGGACTGAGAGCGGGGCTTCCCCAGAAGATCTTAACCTCCGTGTTGGTTCATAGAGGTAGAACTTCCAGGTTATCTGCAACGGCTTTCATCTACACCTACCTACACCTAAGGAAATAGCCTTGATGTAGTGATCCTTGAAAGCTTACTCACAGGGAGATGTGGAGGATAGTGTTATTCTCACCTGTTGAAAAAGGGGACCCGGGCTTCGCAGAATTCAAAAGCATTTTTCACGCTCTCGTGCAGCTTCAGGTGAATGGTGAACTTCCATTGCGACTCGTCTTCCTTCAGCTGGTAAAATCCCAGAATGGGAGGAACAGGGAC
>JARBWK010003633.1:0-11949 GCA_030556195.1 Anolis apletophallus | reverse complement strand
TGAAGAAAACCTCAGCTTCACCAGTCAGAAAAAGATTTTTAACCTAAGAAAGGAACTGGCTGACAAAACACTTTGGTGAAATGTTGTCTCTCCTGAGGCTGTTACGATAGCTGGAACAAGTAGCAGTTGTTGAGGGACAGTAACAACTTAATGAATACTGTCACCTTGATACTTAATAATCATAGGCATCTCTAATTTTACATTCTATAGCTCTATGTCCTTGAATGTATTCTAGGCACATTTTTGTATCTATCTTTGGGATAAATGTGGTTTCCTCTTCATTATCCAGCTCCTCGAACCCTCCCTCCCCTCAATCTCTTTCCTTGGTACAATTTCTTCTGGAAATGCATAGCCTTGACATTGAGGTTATGAGGATAATTGTACATATTAAATATAAAGTTTCATGATATTAAAATGTCCTCCTTGGAATATTTTTTTCTCCCTCATCTTGTCATACCCTACTACACCTGCATCTTGGCAGATTGAATGGTATGCAGTAATGCTATGTGCTGTGTAGACAGCAATAATTCAGATGTGCATTGGAGGAATCCTCTTCATATTAATCATCCTCTAAATAGACTTTTTTCACTTCATGGATAATATTAATCACCTCAGTACTTCTTTTTAGAGGCATTCATATAAAATATATGAGTAACTTAAAACAAAAGCATTACATGCTCTTTGAAGTTGATTGAAATATTGGCCAGTTTCAAATTCTGATGGTTTTCTCCTTTCACATGTTCAGGATGTCATCTTTTAAATATCTATCTTTGAATTTTTTTGCTTTTGAGGGCAAGTCTTTTTCTTTCCTTTTTATTTAACTATAGGCAAGTTTTTAAAAAGCGATACCAGGGATAGGTGCACTCCAGTAGATGCCACCTTTACCATCCCAAGACCCTCCCTCCCTCCACATGAGACCAGAAGTAACCATAAAAAGCACTTCTGGATTTTGAAAATCAATAACAAAAATGGATTAGCCACAGATATAGATCAGGGGGACATACCATGCCTTAGAGAAGAATAGCTGTTCTTGTTTCCTATTTTCAATTCCCTTTGATATTTTGGAGGACTAAGGACCTAATCATACAGTTCTGTTTGGCCAGGAAACAGAAGACACAAGTGGCGCTTTGTGGTGACTCATGCATCCTCCCTCTTTCCCCCATTACATGTGGCATCGAACAACTGGGAAAGGGGGCAAACTGTGGGTAACTGTGTTGGAGCTACTCAAAAGATTTCTTACCTACCATTTTTGTTGAGAGAGCATCTAGCAATGCTTCCTCAACACTTCTGCCAAAATTGGGTGGGGCTTCACACCCAAAAGAGGAGCAGGGCCACTTTCCCTTATGTGATGAGGTGATCGTGATTGATTCTATCAAGAAAGCCATCTTCTAAGTTTGTAAGACTTGGTAAGGGCAGTAGATGCCAGGGTTCTTGGAGGTCTTGTATATTCAAGCCAGTTGCTCGCTTTTAGTGTTCTCTATTTTCTTGAGCCATATCCTTCAATGGGAATAAGTGATGAATCTGAACTCCAGAGGCTTTCACAATTCTCCTATAATTTCTTTTAATATATTAAAAGGCTGTATCATTTCTTTTAAAGTGGATCAGAAGGAAGGGATAACAGTTGGTCAGCTTGATAGAGACTTGTTAACCTCTTTGTTACATTTGCCTTGAAAGATAGTGTTATCGAACAGCCACCAATCCCACAGGCCGGCTGTTCTGACAACCGGGCAAGCACCGTAGACTGACCACGGGACAGAGACCGCGAGGGTTCAGTTAACCTGGCGAGCCCGGAGCGACTAGGTCCTCGTAACCTACCCGCCTCCCTTAGGTCCAATTATGCTCACCAATGCTGCAAGGTAGATGCCACGAAATTGTTTATTCTGCTCAGCTGAGAGGATGCGAACCGCAATACCCTGATTCCCAGTTGAACGCTGCGTGTACATTCAAAACATTGGTTTTTAAAGGTTACAGAACTGTCAACATTTGGATTCCCCGCCCGCTTCCTCCCGGCTGATTGGCTGATGATTGGCCAGCCCAGCTGATGGGCGGGAGGCCGGCCAGTTCCAGGGAGCCTAGAGGTAAGAACGGGTAAGAAGGAAAAACGCCAAGGGTTCAAAATGTAGTAAATAGTAATCTTTATCATCAAGGTTTATATTTCAAAATCAAGGCAGTATTCTGCATTCATCGTTGTGAAACCGACTTAAATTCTTCAATTAAGGTCTATATTAGACAGTATAAATCCAGCAAAAAGAAAGTCTAGAGAGACCACGAGATAAACTAATCTTCAATAAATTCATATATCATTCAAATAAGGGCGTGGTTCTCATAGGGGTCGACAACCATGGTCCCAATTGTTTCACCAATCCTGGCTTCCTCAGGACCCCAGACTTAATTGCTGTAAACAAGTTTCACAGGTCCGGATTTCTGTTAATGTAAAATAACAACATCTATAATCAATACATGCTACGAATAATATAAGACCCGTATTTTATGGAACTAGCTCGCTGAAGGAAAGAATAAACATACATACCAATTCAATATTCAAAATATTTCATTGTGGGCGCAGCCACCGACGCGATGTAACCGAACACTGAGGGATGGAAAGGCGCATCTATTTAACTCTGTAAGGCAGCCCAGGTGTAATCACCCTAGCAGTTCGCTGATTGACAGGTGGTCATTGAGGCCTCCCGGATACTCAGTTTTTAAACTGATTGTCCAGAATTTCTCTCTTTTTAATAAGTGCATTTTAATATCACTGTGTGGATTGGCGAAACAATTGGGACCATGATTGTCGACCCCTATGAGAACCACGCCCTTATTTGAATGATATATGAATTTATTGAAGATTAGTTTATCTCGTGGTCTCTCTAGACTTTCTTTTTGCTGGATTTATACTGTCTAATATAGACCTTAATTGAAGAATTTAAGTCGGTTTCACAACGACAAATGCAGAATACTGCCTTGATTTTGAAATATAAACCTTGAAGATAAAGATTACTATTTACTACATTTTGAACCCTTGGCGTTTTTCCTTCTTACCCGTTCTTACCTCTTGGATATCCTGGAACTACTCACCGTTTACCCTGAGTTCCAGGGAGCCTATCAGCGCTCGCTCCCATTTGCCAGCTTCGGCCAATCAGAGGTCTGTGGCCATATATGGAGTTCCAGGAAGGGAAGCTTAGGCGGGGATTACTGACAGGTTGGCATATGAATGAAAACAAAGAGTCCGAGCCAGGTAACGACCTGGGGCAGCACCTGGAAGTAATGAAATCGTTGAGTTGATGTGTCCCATCCGTATGTGAATGGGGAAGAAGAGGAAGGAAGGACTGGTGATTCACTCAGACCCCTTTTGGTGACAAAGAGGGCACTTCCATGTCCTTCCTTCTGCGCCTGGGGACCCCTTCTGACCCTTTGCGCCAGGTACTTGGGCAACCAGCATCCTTGGGCCTTGGCCCCTTCCCAAGGGCTTCAACCTCAGGTGGCTGTGGTTTTGGCAAAGACCCTAGGATTGGCCTCCTTGTGACCTTCCAGCCACAGGGACGGACACTCCTGGCTTTCCCAGATTTTTCTCACCAGCCTTCCAGTCTTGACCAAGCTTCCAGGGGGTCCCAGGGCAGTTTCCCATTCTCCTTGGGTGGTCTTCAGCTGTGTCAGGGAATTCCGTCTTCTGGGGACACACACTTGGCCTGGAATCTTCCTCAAATTAAGACCGTTAAGGGGAAAAGTTAAATGCTCACACACACATGCGCTCAGGGAAGCGTATCCAAGGACTAGAGGAAGCCAGAGAGAGAGAGAGAGAGAGAGAGATAGTTCCTAGGAAAACTAGGCTTCCCAGGGATGGAAAGACAAAATCCTTTTAAAAGATCCACCGTTTCAGTACACACACACACACACACACACACACACACACACACACAAGAGAGCTTCTCCTTCCAAACATTCCTGGTGGTACAGAGGCCTCGCCCTTGCTTAGGCCTCAGGGCGAGAGGGGAAAAAGGTAGAACAAGAGAGTTGGTCAAAGGTGAAAGGTACACAGGAAGTTTCTACTTAAGCCAAAAGCAGTAACTTAGAACAAGGAAAACCCATTTCCCATAGAGAGACAAAGACAAAAAAGAAAATCCAGACATACTGTACATATACCTTATAAAGGAAGAACTACATTTCATAATTCCAGGGAGGAGGGGTTTGAAGAATGGAGACAAAAGAGAAGAAATGCAAAGGTGCCCTCATCCCTCTTCACAGGGGGCAAGAGGAGAGGAGAAAAGGGGAAAACCAAAACCCACTTCACAGAGGTAGCTCCATTCAATCGGCAGAGAGTTCCCCAGTTCCTCATCCCAACCCTCCTTCCCCCTACAAACTGAGAGAGCAAAGGAGGAAAAACATACACATTTACACAAGTCTAAAGAAACCCACTGCAAGCAGCACCCACCGCTTTCCTTCAGAAGGAAAGCACACTCACACATGCATATATACATACATACACAAAAGAGAGAGAGAAGGTTAAACTAATCCCTGGCTACAGGCCTCAGGGCAGGTGAGAAAATCAGGAATGCCCTTCTTTCATTGCTTCAGGGGGACAAAGGGGAAGACAAAGAGAAACACACCAACTAGAACCCACACACTGGCCCTCTATCCCTAGGGCAATGACTCAGAGTCCCATCCTACTGGTTGTGATTTCCCCACTCCCTTCCCCAACCCTTATCACAATGAGAGAAATGGCTAGAACCCACCCCATTTCCCAAGAGGGAGAAAAACACACATTCATACATTTGAGGAGTTTCAGAAGAGAAAAAAACAAACAGGCAGTCCATTCTTCCTTTCCACTGAGCAGGGAAAGAAGAAAGGGAGAAACCAGTGACCAGTCTATAGGCAAGAAGGGGCAAGGGGGGGCAGAAGGCCACATAGAGTATTGGTAGGAATGAAAAAGGACCTTAGTCAAAGGGAAAGACCAAGGCTTGCCTTTGGAAGAAGAGAATACACAAGAGGGTAGAGGCAGACTTACAGAGTAGCAGAGGGAAAAAGACATATGGCTTTGGAGAGACAGCAAAGGATAGGAATCACCAGATTTATCCAGAAAATTAGGGAACAAAAGACTCAAACAGTTGTAGAAGGGAAAATAGTGATTTTTTAAGGACCAAGAGAGATGAGAGTGAGAGATCAAGGAGGGAAAACTTGGCTTAGAGCAAAGCAAAAGGAATCCAAAGGAATGGAAAAAAACAGACAAAGTAAATGGGAAAGAAACCTTTTTCTGCTGGCCCCTAGAGGGGCAGAGAGGAGAAGAGCCAGAAAACCAAAATGTGGAAGCAGGGATGTGTAGTTTGCTGAGGGCAAAGGAAGGAGGGAATTTGAGGCAGGAAACTTTGGGGATGGCAAGGTTAGGGGTTCTGGAGAAGGATACTGGGGGTTTTCTACTTGGGGCCCTTGTAACTAAAGCAGGGGGGGGCATGTGTCTGATGAAGCAGACACACAGAAAGGAAAAAATAAGGAAAATGATGCTAGAGGCGAGGCAAATTTTGGAGCCATGGACATGGGAGAAAGAAAAGGTTTCTCGAGGGGACAGGCAGGGGGGGAAAAAGAGATCTAAAGCATTTTGGCAGAGTTCCAATTTCCAAGAGTGGGCAGAAGGTGAGGAAAATCACCCTTTTAGGTTCCCTTTGAAGGGGCAGAGAGAAACGGTGGGATCCAGGGAGGGAGCTGTAAGACAGGACTTCATGGAGCAGGGAGAGGAAGTGGGAAGGGGAAGGTCTGGGGGCAGAGAGGACAGGGAGAGAATGGGGGCAAGCAAATGCAAAAAGGGATTCTTCCTCCGAGGAGGAGAGAATAAAAAGGGTCTGGAAGGGATCTCTGAGAGGGAGGGGGTGACCCCAGCCTCCTTGCATGGCAGAGATTGGTGACTTTTCCCTCTTGGCTCACCTTCCGGCTGCAATCCAAGAACACGCAACACAGTCTAGCTTCCTCCACTCGGTTTCCTAAGCCAAGCTGCCCTTCTACCACAACAAAGGCCGGATCGGCCATTCTGCACACATGTTCTGACCACTATTTGGCTAAGCAAGTGAGTTTCCTGCTATCTCATCCTGATCTGCCAAAATCCTTCCCTACAGATGTTCACTCAGGATGAGGCGCATTTTGCGCCTAGAGCAAGCTCCCATGTTAATGGTAAGCCCTCGACCCGCCTTGGCCGATTAAGGGGACGCCTGACGACAGCCGTACACACTCAAGGATCCCCAAGGTTCGGTACCAGTAACCCAAGGAGGCCAATCACCTGGGGAGACCCGGTCAAGAGCTCGGGCCTAGTGCACTGGCTGCTTTCTTCCCTCTCCCCAAGCCTGTAACCGCAAGATTGGACTGCCCTAGCCCGCAGTGAGCGCCAGATGTTACCGCCCGGGACTCAGGACCTTTTGTTACAGGACGCCCGAAGATCCACGCAGAGATCAACCAGTATCCGTCAACCTACGTGCGGGGCGACCCCCCCGGCTGCTTTTTTACCGGTTTTCAATTTCGATGGCTCTACCTTTTGGGAGTCAAGGTGCTCCCGGCTCCTTTGGCCAGAACTTGAAGGCCAGCCAGATGTTTGGGAATGTGATTCTGAGCGAGTCTAAGGCTCTGAAATCCTGGAAAAGCCGTCCCCTTCCCAAGAACCCAATCGCTTTCCCAAATAGTCTGGCCAAGAAGTTCTTGGACCAGGTGCCTTCTGGAAATTTAGTTGTTCCTAAAATTTGCTCGGAAATCCCTCCAGAAGGGTCCCTTCGTGGTGCGCCAAAATCTGTTATCGAACAACCGCCAATCCCCCAGGCCTGTTGTCTGACAACCGGGCAAGCCCCGTGGACTGACCACGGGGCAGAGACCGCGAGGGTTCAGTTAACCTGGTGAGCCCGGAGCGACTAGGTCCTCGTAGCCTACCCGCCTCCCGTAGATCCAATTATGCTCACCAATGCTGCAAGGTAGAAGCCACGAAATTGTTTATTCTGCTCAGCTGAGAGGATGCGAACCGCAATACCCTGATTCCTGCAAAGAACGCATGCATGTACATTCAAAACACTGGACGCCCACCTGTCCATGGAGGAGCAGATTGGCTGCACCTGCAGGACAGCATTCTACCACCTACGGTTGGCTAAGCGCCTGGCTCCCTACCTCTCCCAACGCGACCTTGCTACGGTGATCCAAGCCACGGTCATCTCGAGGCTCGATTACTGTAATGCGCTCTACATTGGCCTTCCCTTGTCGATGATCCGGAAGCTTAAGCTAGTGCAGCACGCCGCAGCCCGCCTCCTCTTGGGTGCTGCAAGATCTGACTGCGCAACCCCACTCCTGCGCGAGCTGCACTGGCTTCCGATTGAATTCCGGGTCCTCTTCAAGGTGTTAGTTCTCACTTTTAAGGCCATCTATGGTTTGGGGCCAGTGTACCTGAGGGAGCGACTTACCCCTTATGTGCCCGCGAGATCACTGCGCTCTGAGGAGCTTAACCTCCTTGAGGTGCCTTCCCTTGGAACCTGCAGACTGGCCACTACACGGCGGAGGGCATTCTCTGTAGCTGCCCCAAGTCTCTGGAACGGCCTCCCGGAGGAGATCCGCGCCATCCACGCTCTTCTGCCCTTCCGCAAGGCCTTGAAGACTTGGCTCTTTAGGAAGGCGTTTGGCCCTTAACTCAACCACACTGTGTGCCATGCCGCCTATCCCCCCAGATTCTTATCTCGTCCCCCCAGCCTTCGCTGAGGGCTAGTGTTTTTAATATGTTTTAACTGCTTTGATGTTTAATGTGTTTTAACTGTTTAATCTGTTTTATTACTCACGGTGTTTATGCTTCTTCTGTAAACCGCTCTGAGCTCCGGAGTGAGCGGTATACTAAATCGAAGTTAATAAATAAATAAATAAATAAATAAATAAAGGTTACAGAACTGTCAAAACAATTGAATTTCCCGCCCGCCTTCTTCTGGGCCAGCTCTGCTGGTAATTGGTTGGAACGTTGAGGCCAGCTGATGGGTGGGAGGCCGGTCAGTTCCAGGGAGCCTATCAGCGCTCGCTCCCATTTCCCGGCTTCGGCCAATCAGAGGTCTGTGGCCATATATGGAGTTCCAGGAAGGAAGGCTTAGGCGGGGATTACTGACAGGTTGGCATGTGAATGTAAACAAAGAGTCCGAGCCAGGTAATGACCTGGGGCAGCACCTGGAAGTGACGAAATCATTGAGTTGATGTGTCCCATCCGTATGTGAATGGGGAAGAAGAGGAAGAAAGGCCTGGTGATTCACTCAGACCCCTTTGGTGACAAAAGGACTTATTTTGGGGCACACCTGGGTTCCGAAGCCAGCTGTGGCACCCGCTGTGAAGAGCAAACTTTTATTGTCCAGGTTCCAAAGGCGAGCTAAGCTTGACGACTCAGACCGGCGAAACTGCCTCCGGATCCGGCCAGACGTGGAGTTGAAACAAGAGTTCAATTTCCATAACAAGACTCTGACCGGGCCACGCATGCAATATGAAATGGTGGTCAATAAAGAGGTGTGGAAAGGGCTTGGCAGCATTTCCTCCTGGCAAACATAGTTAACATTCTCAAAGCAGTCTTTTCTTAACAAGGGCAAGAAGGGGAAGGGTTACAAGGGGTCAAAGGGAAAACTTATGAAGCCACACTGTACATACAGGGAGATCCCCAGCAATTTCCCAGTTCATTACCATACAGTTCTTGCTCCCAGAGTTATGATCTTTAAAACAGACAACGCAGGGCTGCCTTTCTTCTGGGAGTTGTAGTTCTCCTTGATGTAATTACTGTCCTTGGGAACTGCAGAGCTGTTGGGGCTTGGGGGGCAAAGCAGTGAGAATAGCAGCAAGAGGAGTCCCTGTCCAGTGTCCTTGGGTGAACTGAGCGCTCAGCTGAGAGTCAGGCCGCTGATTGCGAGCGGCCGCTTTTCCGGGCTTCCTCCAGGCATGGGAGGGAGAACGGGGTGTCTTTCATGTGCTATTGGCTGTGCAACTGTTGTGTAGATGGGGCAATGGGAGGCAATGGTGGCTGGGTGTACTGGGAGGGACGAAGTTGGTGCAGTGTGACGTATGGGACTGAGTGAGGCAGAAGAGAAGGGAAAAAACCAAAAGGGTCTGGTACTGGTGCAACTTAGGCCATGGGCCAAAAGGAATACTGGGGACTCTCTGCGGTTTGACCTTCTGGATTTGGGGCTTCCTGGTTCGACTACACCTCCACCGCTCATCTGCTGCTCCGAGCTGTGATCCTCGCAGCTGCTCCAAAAAGCTGATGCAGGCTTAAGTAGGCTGCCCGGTGGAAGAGAGGGCCAGCCCCACCATTGGCCAGCTGGCTCTGGTGGTGGGAAATTTCCCACCACCCAGGGGGCTTCTAGTAGGAAGAAGCCCCCCCATGATCCAAAATGGTGGCAAGGACACTCAGTGCCGCAATCTGCTCGGCCCGGTAAGTCGGGCCAAGTCATTAACTGCAACTGGACAAGAACAGTTAGCACCACAGGGCACATGAAGAGGGCACCCAGGAGGGAGAGGGACACCAACAAGATATGCGAGGATTATCCTAACAATTGGATGGCCAGATCTCTCACACCGGGGGGGCCACTGGGGGCTCCAGTGAGAGTGAGGGTATATATGTGAACAGTTGATAGCAAGGAGAACCGTTTCCTTCCCACCAGAGCGGTACCTGTTGAACCGCTCACGTTTGCATACACACACACACACACACGTACATATAAATAAACCTCCCGGTGGCAGAGCTGGGGCTGACAGCGGAAGCTCACGTTGGTCCCTGCATTTGAACCTGTGACCTGTAAGTCAACAAGCTAAGCGCTTATACCCACTGGGGGGCTATGGGAGCTATGGGGCCATATGGTTACTGGGGCCGGCTGGGCTCCTCTGTATCTCTGATTGTTCAAAGAACCAATTTCCATGGGGCTCCAGTCTCCCGCTATCTGGGGGGAGAGGTCACACTTGTACTTATAACTGGATGTAAGTAAAATGTAAAATGAATGTAAGTAAAATGAAAGTGAAGATGATGGCAGGAGTGCGTTATTGCCTTCCCAACCCTTAGGAGAATTCATATGGCAGTTATCTTCCCACTGGAGCAGTACCTATTGATCTACTCACATGTTCATGTTGAAAAAACTGCTAGGTTGGCAGAAGCTGGGACTAGCGGCAGGAACTCATGCCACTCACTGGCTTCGAACCTGAGATCTACCATTCAGTCTACTCACAATTGCATGTTTTCAAACTGCTAGGTGGGCCTCCTGAATCTCCCCCACCACTGCCCCAAGAGCCACAGGAATGCCACGTGGCAGGCCCTGCCAGGTCCGAAGCCAGCGCCAGGAAAAGGTTCATGCTGTGAACACATGTGTCTACAAATTACCTGGCAACTATCACAACCCCATAAAAACATGTTTTTTGGGGATTTGTTTTGAAAAACAAAGGTAGAGGTTATGGGGGTTGGTGCTCATCTCCATTACTAAGCAGGAGAGCCAGCGTTGTCCGTAGACACCTAAAGGTCATGTGGCCTGCATGATTGTAAGGAGCACAGTTCATACCAGAGCGGTGCCATAAATCTATTCAAATGAGCAGGTTTTTTCAAGGGCCAGCCGGTTGACGACAGGGGGCGGGATGGGGCCAGCCCCGTAATTGGCTGGCCGGCTTTGGTGGCGGGAAACCTGGACAGGGGGAGATAGGGCACTGACACTGTAGTCCCAGGGAGGCAACCTGCCATGCTTCCAGGAGATTGCTTTAACATCAAAATGTCATCATTATCTCTTTTTTTTACTTGCCAATCCCTCTTACCTGAGAAAGTTTTATGCCACCCCAAAAGAGCAAGAGAGGGAGGGAGGCTGCAATGAGTAGAGTAAGAAGAAAATTATGCTTCTGCCTCCTCACTTTGTGCTTTCTGCTTCCTTACTACATGGTTCCACAAGGACAGAGGGAGGGGTGAAGGGGAGAGAGAGAGGTGTGTTTATGCAGGGGAAAGAGAGGGGAGGAGAGGCAGGCAGGGAAATATACACACACACTCAGGAGAGAGGTCGGTCAATGGTTTGATTCTCAAATGGATTTTATAAGACATAAAATATTATTTTTACACATATAAAAGGGATCCATGGATAACCAAGTGTGAGGTCTCCCCCTTTATATTCACTTTAGACTATGGAAGGGTAGTTGTCTTATTCCACCCTTACCACCAAATTATATGAAGATTAATTTTATTTCCACTTGCTGCCACCCTATAATGTAATAAGTATTCACACAGGTCAGCTTTCCCACTGACCTTTCGATTACTGTGTCAAGGCATGGACCCAAACTTCCACTGACACTATTTATTAGCTTTCGCTGCCACCATTCACTGTACTTGGCTACCCACTGGGAAGAATTTGTTTTCGCGGGTTGTGAGTGAAGTAACTATGCGGGGAGATATCTCTGTTAAAGAACTGCAACGTTTATTCAAACAATGTTCTAAGTTTCAGAGTACAAAGCTTAGGTGGTTACAGTATCTTCTAAGAGGCACGTATCTTAAGGTTACAATACACTAACTATGGAGATACAACTTAATACTATATAGCTGTACTCCCAGAACCAATAACTCAGCAGTCTTTACACTAACTGCTTGTCCTTTAAACCCAACTTCTTTCCTAGCAGTTCAAACACAGCTTTTCTTCTATTCTCTCACAGAGTAGAGTTTGAGTCCTTTTTAAAACCGGCTGACAGCTGGCTAAAACAGACTCTCAAACTCTCCACACACCCTCTCTGCTTCGACATTCACTGCCAACTGTCAAAGTTTGAATTTGAAGCTTCTAAGGCCAGTTGCAGGCTCCGCCTCCTGTTTCCACGGTAATGGAAACCCCTTGTTGCCCTCTAGACACTTGGAACCTCCCTTGATAAACCACACAGTTCAGCTGAGGTACAAAAGGTTTATTTAGAAGAACTGGTAATAAAAAGAGGCTAGAAGTCAGTCTAAGATGCCTTAAATAG
>JARBWK010003632.1:0-11954 GCA_030556195.1 Anolis apletophallus | reverse complement strand
CAAGAAAGATGGTCACAGGTATGTAACCTACCATTCTTATGATCTCTTTGTGTCAACGTTTGTGTGTGTGTGTGTGACACACACACAGAGTGAATGAGAATGAGAGAGGGAGAGATAGCCTGCATGTGAATTCTCACCCCACTGTGTTGCACTTGATCCAACTTTTCTTCTCTTGGCAATAGGAGTTAAGCAGGAGACCATAATCCAAAAATATTTTTTGTTTTGATGATAATAGGCATTCCTTCCTTACATAGTTTAGCATATCATTTTAAAGCAATTTGATGCTGTTTCTACTCTATTGAGTGTTTTTCTCTCTCTGTGAAATAATATTTTGTGTAAGAAATGTTCCTTGTCGCCACCACCTCTGTCGAGAGAGGAGGAGAAGAAGGTGCACATGGGGAGAGGGAGAGGAAGGAAAACCTTTTGTGGAAATGTGCCTTGCCGCCACTACCTTACACACTTGTATCATGTTCTTAGGTTCAAGTGCATTCATTGTTCCAGAAACATATTCAGTGCCATCCTGCACTTTACAATATTACAAACATACAGAATGAATTGTATGCTATTCTACTTTTAGGTCACCAATGACAGGATCAGGTAACTTATTGCTCTTGCCCTTATTTCAGCAGCCTCTGTAAACGATCAGCTCAGTTGTCTGCAAGATCAATTCAGTACTTAGCCAGCATGATCTTGAAGCACCCTCAAAGGTTGCAACTACACTATAGAAATAATGCAGTTTGACAGCACTTTAACTGCCCTAGTCCAATGCCTTGGAGTCCTGGGGTTTGTAGTTTGGCAAGGCACCAACACTTTGTCAGAGATGCCAAAGACTTTATAAAATTACAACTATCATGTTTCCATAGCACTGAGCCAAGGCAGTTAAATGCTGTAAAACTGAAAGTGGCCAGGAGGTTGAGTACAGAGTGATCTCATTGGTTGCTGCCTATATCCAGCCCAAATAATAAAAATATTCAGGGGCTGGGAATTCCTCCCCCCCTTTCCAGCTGCTTAGCTAAGGCGGTTCAGACAGGCCTTTATCCCAGGGAGAATCTGCTTTTTAAAAACGTGATCTTCCTGGGGCCTCTTCACCACCCCTGGAAAGTGCTTGCTTTCTGGGGTGGGTGTCCAGATGCTCTCATGGGACTGGCCTGCAATAACGTTTGGGGGCCCTCCCCCCCCTCCCCCAAAGCCCCCAGACCCCTTTGAAAAGTAAATGTTGTGCCAGCCCACTGGCTGCCAGTTTGCTACCGGGCACACCAAAGTGCTGGCTTTAGCCTTTAAAGCCCTAAACGGTTCGGGTCCAACACCTGTCTGAACGCATCTCTCCCTATGAACCATCGAGATGTTTAAGATCATTTGGAGAGGCCCTGCTCCTCGGTCCGCCTTCTTCGCAGGCGCAACTGGCGACGAGAGACAGGGCCTTTCAGTGGTGGCCGGCTTTGGAATGCCCTCCCAAAGACATCAGATCGGCCCCTCCCTCCTGATGTTTCGCAAGAAAGTCAAGACCTGGTTATTTGAGCAGGCATTTGTTGATGAAAATAAGGCTTAATTGGATATAAGGAATGACGACGATGTGATGGAAACTGATTTCAACATGACGCTGAGGCTGCAATTGTATGTTTTAATTGTTAAATTGTTATTATATGGTTTTTGGGGGTGTTGACTTGTTGCTGTGTTGTATTGAGGGCAGAGGATTGTGTAAACCCCGTCCGAGTCGCCTTCGGGCTGAGAGGGGCGGTATAGAAACGTGACAAATAAATAAATAAAAATAAAATAAACGTACCCAGCCTCCATTAAGTCTTAGAGCAGCTCTCCCGGTGCATAGAAATGATGTACCAGGAGAGTGGGTGGGTGGGTGTTGCAGCGTTCCCCTCCCTCACTCTCCTGGCGCGTCAACTACGCACCAGGAGCTGCTCCAAGACTGTAATGGAGGCTGGGTAAGTTTATTTTACTTTTCAAAGCGTTTGGGGGCTGTGGGGGCGTTGTGTTTATTCCACAGTTTTCCGGACTAACTTAGTCAGGAAAACTCACCAGAATGGTGTCCTGGGCTGCAGACCAGACACCAGAAGTAGTGATCTATTCCCTCTCCTTCCAAGAAGGCACAGAATAACTCCACTATCTAATTAATTTGCCACTAATCAGGCTTTTCCTAGTTTGTGGTAAATTAATTTGAGACTGTTTTATTGCAGGAGTTACCACAGTAAAGAATATTTCTGGACAGGCCCAAAATAATAGAAAGTCTGTTCACAGGTGGGTACCATCTTGGATGTCTCCCTGTTTATGGGAGCCTGTGAAAACTGAGTCACTCCCTCCTCCTCTTTTCTTTCCCTCTTCAGGGGCTCCATGAGGAAAAGCATAGTGATTAAAGGTGGTGTCATATGGCATAATTGTACAATGTGGCTGCATTCCTAATTTAGAACTGTAATCCATTTTACATGTACTACATTAATTCAACATAACAGTAAGCCCCCAGTGGTGTAGTGGGTTAAACCCTTGTCACGGGCAGAACTGCTGATTGACAGGTCAGTGGTTCAAATCTGGGGAGCGGGTTGAACTCCTCTGTCAGCTCCAGCTCCCCATGTGGGGGCATGAGAAGCCTCCCCTAAGGATGGAAAAACATCAAAAACATCCAGGCTTCCCCTGGGCAATATCCTTGTAGACGGCCAATTCTCTCACCAGAAGCAACTTGCAATTTTTCAGGTTGCTCCTGACATAACAGTTAACTCTCTGTAATAATAGCTATCTGTTTAGAGAATAATTTTGCTGTTATACTATTATACTGCCTATTACACTGGCATTCACTCATTCTAGGAAGTCCTATCAGCACATATTATTTGTGTCTTCTGCCCAGTTATACTAAGCAGAGTGACTTTGAAGGACCATAGCTTTCGCAGCATTTGTTTATTTTCTCTTTCTTTCATTAAGGGTCCAGAATAACTACTTTACCTTTGAAAACAGCTTCAGAGGACACACACTTTCAATTTGGCTTTCTGCCTGGGGTTTTCTGTTCTTTATGGAAGCTATTATAGAAATATTAGGTTTGGGAATTCATGTTGATTTTGTTTTTCAGATGTACAGAGACTATTCCCTCTTATCTTTTTTGTTTACTTTTAGCCAACTGGTCAGACTTCAGCCTGCTCTATTAATCTTTCCTAGTCTTTGTACATTAAATTTCTGATTTTTAGTGTGCAGATCACGAGATGCCTCAATTATTTATATTGCAAACCCAAGGTTTATTTCTGGTTTACTATATCTATTAGAGTTGTTACATGTACCTCTCATTTTTCCTTGATACAGATTGCCTGGAGACTTTCAACTTGATGCTAGTGGGAAAAAACGTGTATGAGTAATATTAGAGTGAACAAAGTAGAAGGAAACAATTTTGTCAAGTATAACACCAAGATGCAAACTTTGAGTTGTGCAAAACATCTGGCTTGCTCACTTAATGAAAGAAGGCATCACAGAGCTGAGATATGTAATAACAGGCCTTTCAGTGTCTCACTGGTGCCTTAAAATGTCATGCTCAACAATGAGCACAAGACTTTTTGATATGGGCAAAGAACAAAAGCATATTCAGAAAAATGATCTGAGGACATGGCAGAAGCAATGAGGGGGAGGAACCAGCTGAGCGTTTCAGCTATTTGAGCAGCTGAAAACTCTTGCCACCCCCTCAGCTATATTGCTGTGGACTGGAAGATGTTTTGTATGGTGGGCCAAGCTGTTGCAGCACAGATTATTGGAAGACAGTCTAACAAGATGTATAATAAGTTGCAATCAAAGAAGGATGTGGTCCAAACCTTTGACTGAAAGATATAACTATGCCATGGCATTTTACTGCAATATAGAAGTGGTAGCAATCCAATGTCTGAAGAACAATGTATACAGTGTTTGAGTAGTTCTTCCATTATTAAAAAATTAAAGGGAACTCACTGCTGCTATTAAAATGCAGGCTACAAGGAAAGCTGATTTTTGACAAGTCAGTGACATCAGAAAGTATGCGACAGCCAAAGAGTTCTATTGATCTTTTATGCAAGCTACACCATTTCAAACTGAAATCAGAATCTGCTATAATATTAGGTAACAACTAATGCAATACCAACCAAAATGAGTTTGGTGTTGATTCAGAAAATCATAGATCCACCATTCCTATTTCTTCTACAGATAGAACTGTTGAAAGATATTATTGATGTGAGAATTACCCCATATACTCAAATATATGCAAGAAAATTTACCCCTCAAATCTGGATCAGTTTATCCATGGATCAATGCTGGTTTCTACAGTGGAAATAATACTTTCAAACTAGGAACATATTTTCTTTATTATTAAAATGTTCCTATTACGGTATTAAAGACTTTGAAAATTCCCCAAACATCTGTAGATAAGTGAAACATTATTCCCAAAACTCTGGAAATATTTCCCATTTGTCCCATGTATGTATTAAATAACACAGGAATAACACAGAACTCTCGAGGAACTCCACAAGTCAATTGCCAAGAAATTGAGCAGAGACCCTGCAACATCCTCTGAGAGTACTCCTCCAGGAAATAAATGGAGCCCTGTAGAACATCTCAGAGAAACTACCCAAAAGATGTCATGACTGATAGTAATGAAAACTGCTGAGAAGTCCAGCAAACCAGCAGAGACACTCCTCTTGTCCAGTTCCTGGTGTAGGTCACCTACCATAGTGACCAAGATTGTCTTCACCTTATAATCAGACTTAAACAAGATTGAAATGGATCTAGTTCAGTCCTGGGCAAACTTTGGCCCTTCAGGTGTTTTGGACTTCAGCTCCCACATTCCTTATAGGCTGTTGGGAATTGTGGGAGTTGAAGTCCAAATCACCTGGAGGGCCGGTCCAGGAATGATCTAGATAATCCACCTCATCCAAAAAGCCTAGATATTTCTCTGTTGAATTTTATTATATTGATTTTTCCCAATATCCTAGTCTAGAGGAACTATTTTTAAAGATAAAAATAACACTATAAGATGAAACATTTTGTGTGGGTGACTGTATCTAAGATTGTTGTTTGGTGGTATTCTTTCATTAATATCCCTATAAACTGCTGTAGTTATGAGTCCTATAAAGCTTGCTCAGTCCTATAAAGCTTGAGTTTCAGATATGCATCTTAAATCTGCTTGCACTGATTTGTCAGAACAAAATTATTTAAATAATGGTAGGTTACATACCTGTGACCATCTTTCTTCGAGTGAAAGCTCTGTGAATCCACACACTTATGAGTTTATACAAGCCAGCGGGCTTCTAACGGAAACTTTTCCAGTTTGAAACTTTTTACGGTAGCTCCGCCCAGCCGGCCCGAGGGGCATAAAAGGCGCTCCATGCGCGCCACACCCATTCCTACGCCACATTAGCAACTAGGAAAGGGTGGTTTGAGAGAGTGGGGACGGCCGGGCGGGTTCAGGTGGATTCACAGAGCTTCACTGAAGAAAGATGGTCACAGGTATGTAACCTACCATTCTTCTTCGAGAGCTCTGTGAATGCACACTTATGAAGATTTACCGAGCTAAGGTAAGGAGGTGGGAACAAACCAGCCAATATGAACAAATGAACAGGTTTATTACAACCACAACACGAATAAATAACATATCAATTATATAAAATATGAGTGGAAGGCATGCTCCCACTTGTAAACACAGTGCAACAAGCACCATTCATGTCAGGCACACAGGCCTCACAGCATAAGTGCAACAAGCACCATTCATGCCAGGCACACAGGCCTCATAACAGTGAGTGCAATAGGCACAACTGAGATTGTAAGTGCACAACTGGTGCAACTTGAACCCGTAAGTGGGTAAAGCGCGCTTTTACAGACTGTGCCCTACCCGGGCACGGCACATACTTAAACGTTAGCTAGTGCAACCGGCGGGAAAGTTCGACCGACCGTAACTGTCGACCGAACTGTGCATAGAGGGGAGAGACAGGGCTGCCTACTCACAACCCCGAGGGCCCTTGGGGTTAAGAATCGACCTACCAAAAGCCGCCCCTTCCAAACAGGGTGTCTACCCGGTAATGTGATGTGAAGGTGGAGGTTGGCCCAGATGGCGCCCTTCTTCAAATTTGGTCCAGGGGAATCCCTTGGAGAAATGCGGTCGACGTGGCAACTGCTCTAGTCGAGCGACCCTTGACCCTAGGGGACACGGTTGACGTGCTATCTGATAGCACAGTTCAACCAGGGAAGCCACCAATTCGAGAGTCTTTGTGATGACACCGCAAGCCCAGCTTGTCGGGTGGCATAAGAAACAAAGTCTAGTCGACCGACGGTAGTCCGCCGATCGGTCCTTGTAGACTCCAGAGGGCCTCCTGACGCCGAGAGCTCTGAGCATCGAGTCCGTGTCCCCGGGTTGGGGGACCCCATGTCCGGGAGCACAATGTTGGTGTTCACGTGGAACGGAGACACCACCTTAGGCAAAGGGATGTCCGTCCATCAAGATGGCCCTATCTGCTAAAAACAGCAAGTAGGGCTCGCGTCGAATCTGGAGCGCCGCCAGCTCGCCTTGGAAGGCCTGCGCGAGAAGCAATGGCGACCAGGAAGGCCACCTTCCAGGAGAGGAGCCGAGGTCGATGGGCTACAACGGCTCAAACGGTGGAGATGAGAGGCAGGACAGCACCAGGTCGAGGTTCCACCCGGTGTAGGTGGATGCACCGGGGCGAGTGTTGTTGACACCCTCAGGAATCTCTTGACCATCGAACTGGAATAGCGAGGACCATCCTCTGCTGATTCTGCCAGGTGAGCGCCGCCAGGTGGGTCTTCACCAGACATGGAGAGACCTCTGTCGACCAACTCCGCCAGGAATCCAGTACCGCTGGAATTGAAAGCGGAAGACGGCGGCCGATCGAGACGCCTGGAACCTTGTAGCGGGCGTGCAATACCGAGCACGCCTTGACGTGGCCGGCTTGTGGGCTGCTGCCAGGATCGCTGCTACTGGAGAGACGTCTGGCACCGGTGGATCCTCCATCCGGTTAAGTGCAAGGATGGAAGGTCCGGATGGAGGAGCATCCCTTCTCCCGGGTCAGCAGGTCTGACCGGTGAGGGAGTGGCATGTGGTTCTGGCCTGCTAAGTGGAGCAGGGTCGGGAACCAAACTTGTCTTGGCCAGTAGGGGGCGATGAGGATGCAATCGTCCCCGAAAGCTGGATCTTCTCGATGATTCGGAGAAGAAGCGGGACGGCGGGAAGAGGTAGAGGAACCCGTCGTCCAGTCGAGGAGGAGTAAGGCCCGAGGCAACCCCGCGTGCATCCGCAAGCCTGGCACCAAAACCGCAGTTGGTTGTTTTCCGGCGATGCGAAGAGATCTGGCGTCTGGGAATCCCCACCGCTGAAAGACACGGTGGAGCTCGTCCGGATGCAGCATCCATTGTGGGACCCACCAGCTGGTCCTGCTGAGGGAGTCCGCCCCACGTTCGACTCCCGGAGATGAATGGCCCTGGGGTCACTTGGTGAAGGACGCACCACCTCCCACAGGCTCTGGGCCAGGGCCAGGAGCTTCCTCGAGCCCGTTCCGCCTGCTTGTTGACGTAGTACATGGCCACTATATTGTCTGTCCTGACCAGTACTACGTGTCCCCTGACTAGGGGGCTGGCGTCCGAAGAGTCTTGGCTATGGCCAGGAGCTCGAGTAGTTGATGTGGGAGCTTCTCCACCGCCGACCATTGGCCGTTGATCGACAAGTTGTTCATGTGGCCTCCCAAGCCAGCATCGAGGCGCTGGTCGTCAGCGTGATGGACGGTGTCAACGCTGAACGGCACCCCTTTGAGACGTTGTCTTTGGGACGCTCCACCATCGGAGAGAGTCCTTGACTGTGCTCGGGAGAGAGTCCTTCGAGTGGTGGTCTCTCTGACCGGATCGAAGTGGTCGAGAAACCAACGCTGTAGCGCCTGAATCGGAGCCTTGCTAGCGGAGTGACTGACACTGTGGACGCCATGGCCGGCGTGACCTGGATCTGCTTGCCGAGATGCAGGCCCAGTGCAGGCGTTGACCTCTTGTCGAAGAGCCTGGAATCTGACGTCTGGCAGATAGGCGAGCTGATCGACGGAGTCGAAGATCGTCCCGAAGGAACTTTATGGATTGGGACGGGTGAGCTGAGATTTCTCCCGTTGAGGCGCAGGCCTAACGACGAGTAAGGCAGCGTGGAGACTTGTTGGTGAAGCAGGCCTGGGGACTGGGGCCGCCAGCAGCCAGTCGTCCAGGTACGGGAAAACTGTTTTCTCCCTTCTCAAGCGCGCAGCCATGACCGACATGCACTTGGAGAATGTCCGAGGAGCCGCCGTCCGGGCCGAGAAGGGAAGGGATCGTTGAACTGGTACGCCCTTCCTGCCACCTTGAAGCTGAGGAAGCGCCGATGGGCCGGCCTGATCGAGATGTGGGAAGTAGGCATCCCGGGGTCTATTGAGGCAAAGTGGTCTCCCCTCCGAGCAGCGGGAGAATGGACGACACCGACACCATCCTGAATTTCTCGCGAAACGACGCGCTTAAGTCTCGAGGTCTAGGATGGGTCGCAGGGAACCGTCGGGTTTCGGCACGGTGAAATACCGTGAGAAGTATGCCCCTCTTGCCTTGCTCTGGGGGAGCTGTGAATCGCTCCCTTTTGAAGCAATGCGTCGACCTCCTCCAAGATCACCCTGACGGCTCTGTCTCGACGATGAACCCCGTTGGCGGAAGCTCGTCGAACTCCAAGGCATAGCCGCCTCGACAATCCGAGAACCCATGCATCTGAGGTGATGCGTCGCCAGGCATCGATGTAGCGGGCCAGGCGGTCTCCGAATGGTGGGTGCGGTGGTGGAGGTTGAAGAAGGATGGGAGGAGCATGGTGGTGGCAGCGCGGTACCTTGCGACGAGCAGTGTCGCCCAGCGCCCGCCAAACGCGACGGTTAGACTGTCCATTGCCATTAGTATGGCGGGGCCTCGACTTACCCCCTTGGCGGGCCTGCTGGCCCTGTTGTTGCTGCCTTGGCTGTTGTTGCTGCTGCTGCTGCTGAGGGGCCGAGCACGGCCGTGGAGCCTGGCGGTACTGTTGCCTGGGTTGAAACTTAGCCGCTGGTAATACTTTGGGTTTTGTTGAGGCTGGGGCCGGTCCAGCTTGGCCGTCAGGACTCGAAAGTCGTGGGTGGCCTTTAGTTTCTCGTCCGTGCCGCAAAGAACAGTCCTGGGGCATCGAACGGAAGATCCCTCGATCGTCTTCTTCGAATGGAAGAGAGACCAAGACCTCAGCCACGCGTGCCTTCGAATGGAGACACCGTGGGCCAACAGCTTTCCTGAAGTGTCCCCACATGGCGGGCCATCAGGGATCTGGTGGTGTGTGCCAACCACTCAGCGCCTCTGGGAGATGGAGAGAAGCAGTCTGTTGCTCCTGGGAGAGATCCTGGAAAAAGGTTGAGCCCTCCCACAGGATCTGGTGATAAGCTCCCATGCACGCCCATAATTGGCCATCTTGGTCAGCAAGAGTCCGGCCTTGTAGTTTTCCGGCCGACTGTGTCGAACCGCTTTCCCTCTTGGTCTGAGGGGGTCGGCGGATTCTCGGCCCGAAGACTGGGGAGGAGGTGACGATCATCGAGTTGGGGGGTCAGGTGATCGTGTAGCCAGCTCCTCTCCCTCTCATCTATTTTGTACCATGCCTCGATATCGTCCCGGACGTAGGGGGATGGTCGATGGAGTCGCCCACGAGGCCTTAGCCACTTCTTCCAGTGGTTCCAGCATGGGAGAGGGTTGGGCCGCCTCCTACCTGCACCCTGCTGAAAACGGGGCAGGCGCTGGCTCGCAGGAACGTAGGGTTGCATCCCCAGAGACCTTGCCATCCGGCCACCTGTTCACCGGCTCTTGCATTGTCGGTCGGTGAAGATGAAGGTTCCACTTCTCTGCCAGAAGGATCTGTCCAAGTTGAGGGATAGGATGGAGCCCGATCTTGTCGATTGAGGGACCTCGCCATCCTCCATCTCGTCACCCGACCAGGGTCGAACCGTCTCCTGGTTCCTCCGCCGGAGGCTGTGACCGAGGCGCGACCTCGAGGTTGAGGGGGCCGCAGGCATCGCCCGGAGGGGAGGTTTCGCCCGGCCGGGGCCAGGGCGAGCCTCGTGGTTTGTCTGCCCTTGTCTGGCGAGGTGACAAACAGTTGTCGGACCGAGGTCTGTCAGGTGGAACTGACGACGTCTGCACGGAGTCCCTCCGAGACATCGTGGTGCTCTACCCTGCCTCCACAGCGAGGAACAGGGATAGCGGCGAGTCGCAGGAGACTCAAACGATGACATCAAAGTCCTGCGCCTCTTTTGGTGATGGAGGTCTCGAGGCTGCGGCCTCAGAGACTTGCCCGGAGTCACAGGAACCAGGCCTCTGGTCTGGGCTCTACGGGCTTCCTCACTCGACCTCCGGAAAGCTATCTCCATAGCCCGATCAGAGGGAGTCCTCGAGAGGCCCGACGCCATCGAGCTTGTCGGGCTTCTTCGAGGTGGAGGCAACTGGACCGTTTTTGGTGGTTACGGTGCAGGGCCTCTTCAACGCCCGAGACAGAGGCGTTCTTCTCCTTCCGTGGACGCTTCTTCCCGGCCGGGTGAGCGGTCGGCACGGGATGGGGCCGGAGCAGCCGCCCGGACCCCAAGGAGGCAGATGGGACAGCCGTCGCCATCTCCGGAGGGCAGAGAGCACGCCCGCCAGGTAGGCCTGAAGCCTGCGGGCTCGCCACCTGGTGTTCGACGAGAAGGCCTGGCAGTGTCGGCAGGTCGAGACGACATGTCCCTCCCCCTCGAGACACCGAAGGCACTTCGAGTGACCGTCGCAACCGGGATCTTGCTAACAAGAGGATAAGCACCTTTTGAAACTGGTTGTGACATGCTATGCTCACACAACCAGCCGTATTTCCGATGTTGCCCAAGTGGCGGAAAAAACAAAGGAATGGGGTGGGCGCGCATGGAGCGCCCTCCTCCGGCGAAGGCGCCTACCGCCAAAAAGTTTCAAACTGGAAAAGTTTCCGTTAGAAGCCCGCGCTGGCGCGCAAACTTCATAAGTGTGTATTCACAGAGCTCTCGAAGAAGAAATGATGTTTAGTCTGTATATGTGCAATTTATAGTCATTTCAATTGAATTTGCGCTGGGGCATCCCCTCGATATTTAACAGTAACAACAATTTTAAAAGTATTTGTTAGGCACCTCTCATGGCTTGAGGTGGGTACAGCAAAGAAAATGACACACAAATAAAAAACACATTATCATTAAAATAAATGTATTAAAATACACAGAACAAGATTAAAATAGTCATAGTAATAAAATGCTGATTTATTGCAGGAGGAGCTGTGTTTGTATTTGTCACTGTTATCCATCATTCTCGGAATACATGTGATGTGCTTCAGGATAGTTATATCTTTATTTTGAGGATTTTCAGTATGGAATACTAAAATTTACAACAGTAGAAAGAACCGAGCCGTGAAGCTGTGATATTCTGTGAATTAGGGCCCTTCCAGACAAGCCCTATATCCCAGGACCTGATCCCAGGATTTCATCTTTAAACTGGATTATATGAGCCCCAACTGCCAGATAATCTGGGATAAACAGAAAGCCTGGGATCATATCCTGGGATATAGGGCCTGTCTGAAGGCCTCTTAAATGTTATCTATGTAAAACCAACCCCAGATGGCAGTAAAACCTTTCCCCAGTAATACATGAGAGTTTTGTATGCTCAAAGTACTATTTGATCCAGAAAACTAGGGAAACAACAGCTGAACTAATTCATAGGAAATCATTCTGTTCCATGAGAGTATAACAGTTTGTTCAAAACTCTTCATCAGGTAATAGAAAACAGCTGTTGGAGAAAATGGTACTCTCCATCTCTTTAGTATTTTGTATCTTAGATGTAAATTTGTACACAGCAATTTAGGGTTTTTTTTAAAAAAATTGCACCCAGATTATTAGAACAGAACATTTTAGACTTTAATTGCAAAAAATACAGAGCTT
>JARBWK010003631.1:0-11955 GCA_030556195.1 Anolis apletophallus | reverse complement strand
TGTCATCTGGAAGCATGAGTTGTATGAGCGGAGGAAGTGTTTTGATTCTGGAGTGTCTCCACTGCAAAGTCTGTAGTGGTTGTGGAGGAGTGGCAAGTGGTGGTAGAGAGACTTTACCGGCTAGGCAGCACATTCCTGGTGTTTCTGCTGGGTCTTTCAGGGCTTTGCAGTGTGTGCAGATGTGCGTTAGGGTGCCAATGTCGGCCTCTGGCACCATGCTGTAGTCTTCTGCAGCGTTGTATCTAAAGGCTAGGCAGTGGAAGTGGTTGTGGTGTTTTTGAAGTTTGTTTTTTGTGTTGCGACGTCGTGTTTCTGCGCTCCTTGCGCTGCTGTTGTGTTGCATTTCTGTGTCTTTGTTGTTCCTGGCTGCGCGCTTCTTCTTGTCGTGCAGTTCTTTGCATTTGGTTCTCAGCTGTGCGTCGTGCAGTGACCTGTTGTCTGTGTCTCTGCTGCGCAGTGTGTTTTCTGTTCTGGCGTTTGTTCTGCCCTTTTTTTTGGATGTATGTAGCGTTGTGAGTGTGTCGTCCGATGCTGTTATTTTTATAAGGCATGGCTTGTCTTTTGGGTCAGTTTATGTCTGTGTGGAAGGAAGGAATGGTTTTAGTATGTGGTGTTTGTAGGTATTGTGTGTACGGGGTCCCGTAAGGTTGGTGGGATGGGTTGTGATTGGAAGTTGTGTTGTGTTGTGTGGGTAGGAATTTGCTGGAGAATCGCTCCCTCAGAGTTTGGTTTTGGCAGTTTAACCCTCAAACACCAACTGAAATCTGTCAGCATTCTATCCTAGCCTTGGATGGCTCTTGCCAGCGTTGCTATGGTTACAGCAGTTATGCAAATCCGCCCTTATTGGCAGCCAATTATGTTGTTCAGAATGTAGAGGCTGGGTGAGTCGTTGGCTGCCCCGGAGGATGCTGGTAAATGTAGTTTTATTTTTTTCTCGTTGTTTTGGGGGGCCTTTCTGGTTTGGGGAAAGTTTCTTTGCTACAAATGTACCTTGCTTGAGGCCTATTTCTGTTGGCAAGTATTGTGTTTCTGCGTTGTATGGTTTCTTTGTTTGAGGTAGTCTTCACATGACGTGAACCCATTTATATAATAGATAAGTAAAAAGGAGTAAAGAAGATAGAAATATAGTCCAATGATGCTCCCAAGCACCAGGGTATTGCAAAGCAATAGTCCATAAGCAAAACAGGATTAAAAAGGTAAAAGAGTCTTGATGCCCCAATGGCTAAATCCAGGGATACGTTCTTGGCACAAAGACTTGGCAAATAGAGCCCACAGGCTGGAAGGCCCAATGGCCCAGGCAAAGGTCCGTAATGCTTGGCCTGAAAGCTAAACGTTGGCGAGAGATACCTAGAGCCAACGGGAAGCAGCTTAAGTAGGTTTTCCTCTCTGAAGACGCAGGCTGCGTCGAAACTTCTTCTCAGGCTCAATTGTTGGGCTTGCCCTCCTGAGCCTCCCGGTCGAGACTGGAATGTAAGCCTCTCGTTAGTGAAGACACCTGGGCTTTCGGGAGGCACTGCCGCTTATAAAACCAGGCCTTCTTATCGGCCTGGGAATTAGAAGGGATGTGTTTGCCCTTGAACGCTTGATGAACTAGGGGCCTCTGCAGAGGCTTGCTTGCAGGCCTCTCTGAGGCTGTAGATTTAACATGGCGTTGGTCTTGCTTAGGGCCCAAGGCAGGCTGGGGCATGACATCAGCCCTCCCAGGAGTGCCTCCACCCCCCACCCCCCAGCGTCCCTTCGGCTTCCCTGCTGTCGCCTTGGGGCCAGATTGGGAAGGCACCAAGCTGGGCTGTGGAGCTGCGCATCCCGGCCTCTGCTCTGCTCGGCAGCGAACCCAGTGCCCAGCCAGGAGAGCCAGGAGATGAGGGAGTTGCTCCCCTCCCCGGCGCGGAGGGGCTATAGGGCAGAAAGCCTCACCTCGAGCCTCCGGGAGAGGGGTTGGACTGGGGCAGCTCCCACGGACTCCTCCTCCCTCTCCTCCTCCTTGCTGCCGGAGGGGAGGAGGGCAGAAGAGCGCCCAGGAGCCAGGAAGCAGGAGGAGCCGCAGCCCGGCCAGGCAGCCCTTGGCACGCAGAGGGAGGGAAGGAAGGAAGGGAAGGAGAGAGAGAGAAGAGGGAGGGAGGGAAGTTCTGGGCTGAGGGCTCTCCTGACTGCAGCCAGGCTGGCTGGCTTTGCTGCTTCAGCCAGGAAAGCCTCATTTCCGCTGCCTGAAGTTTCCTGCTAGGCTCGCTCTCTCTCTCTCTCTCTCTCTCTCCACTGGAATTTCCCACAGCACGCCTGATGATCTCTCACGGCGCACTAGTGTTCCGCAGCACACTGGTTGAAAATTACTGATCTAGGGGTGGCGCTGGAAGGCCGAGGAGAATTTGGGGGGCGCTTAACTCCTGTAAGGGGGCGATGGGGGCGGTTGGCGTGAGCCAGGTGACAGGCTACCATCCATCTCTGTGTGTGTCTCTCTCTCTTCTTCCCTCCTCCTGCTCCCTCCTCCTCCTTTCGCCAAGCAAGGGATAATAATAATAATAATAATAATACCTTTGGGGTTCCCTTCCAACTGGTTGAGTCTTGTAACAATAATAATAATGTCCTTCAACATATTTAGTGGAACGTGGATTCAGTGCAGTAACCAATTTATTAACAAAAAAAGAAACCGATTGCAAAATAGTCAATCGCGACGATTTGAGATGACTGCTGGCGAAAAATAGAGCCGAGGATGACTAGATTGGGAGCAGCAGGCAAGGTCCATCCTTCTCATTAAGATGATTTCGAATGTTTTAACTTTTTTTTTGTATTACCTTTCTATTCTAAGTTCAATCAATAGTTTCATAATTTCAAACTTCAATGTTTCTAATTTAAAACTTTCTTTTATTATATTTTACGAAAAAGGTAGAAATATTAATACACATATCTTTCTGTTTAATTTCTATTAAATTTAAAAAAAAATAATTTCTAGGGGGGCGGTGAGTAAATTTGTTTTCTGGAAAGGGGGCGGTAGGCCAAAAAAGTTTGAGAACCACTGATCTACATTGTAGAAATAATACTGTTTGACCTTACTTTAACTGCCATGTCTCAGTGCTATGGAGGCCTCGGTATTGTGCTTTCGGTGAGGCACCAGCATAATAATAACAACAATAATAATACCTCTCTTTGGCGCCCCCTTGTTGTGGGGAGAGGCTTGCGTACCCTAATGAAGTTGTGAGCTATGCTGGCGGTGGCATAATAGCCACCAGTAGGGCCTCCCATGCCAGACAGGTCACAATTGAAGGGTCTGACAAAGAGTGTCAATGGGTAGGATGTGCTCTCTAGCCTTTGGGCAACCATTCTTTTTTTCTTTTTAAAAAAAAAATATTTTTATTGTTTTATCATTATCAACACAATATTATACAATGTCTATTTACAGCAGATTCATGTTATTCATTTCTAGGTACAATACTTCAATCTTTAGCATCTGCCATTATGTTTTTCTTATACATTTTTGTATCCCTCACCGCTGTGCTCCCCTCCCCCTCCCCAAGCCATTGCTTTTACATATCATTCGTCAAAATTTCATTTCTTCTTGTGGAGGTAACCTTCCTTCTTCCTTGTCTCATCCTTGTTCACTAACTTTTCTCCATACCTCATCAAACTCACTTTGTTTCCATATACCTCTTTTTACTTTTAATATACATGTGAACTTGTCATTTATTGCCAGTTTCCATACGTCCTTGTACCATTCCTCTATTTGTATATTTATTTCTTTTGTCCAATTCCTTGCTATAAGCAGTCTTGCTATTGTTAATAGGTTTGTTATCGCATCTTTATCCTTTTTTTCCAATTGTATACTATTCTATAATGATAATAAAGCTATACTAGGACTTCTTTCTATTTTAATATTCATTATATCTTCTATTTCTTTAAATACTTTCACCCAAAATTTGCTTACATATATACATATTTACATTGCCACCACATATGTATGTATGTTCCTGTTTCTTGGCATCCTCTCCAACAGTTTTTCGAGTAGTTTTTATTTATATTTGCCATTCTTACTGGTGTAAGGTACCATTTCCATATTAATTTATAATAATTTTCTTTAATCCTTATTGATAAATTTTAAGATGTCTTTGTCTCCCACAATTGTTGCCACTCTGTTTCCTTTATTTTTATCCCTAAGTCTTCTTCCCAGATCTCCTTAAGGGTGTTATTTTTGTTTTCCCTTCCTTTATTTCAATTATTATCTTATATATTTTACTAGTTATTCCTTTCAAGTTTTCATGCTCTTCTACATCCCTCCCATTTTGTATTATTTGTTCAAATTGGTTAACCTTACTTCCTTTTTTATTGTTTTTTAGCCAAGGGGTTCCAGGCTCAGCGATGAGTCCAGGTTCACTCCCAAACTGCGAACCTGCGCCTTGAGGGGGTGTGTAACCCCGTCAAGCACAGGCTGTAACCCTATGTCCTGTTCAGCAGGCCCGGATTACCCATAAGGCCACCCTAGGCCATGGCCTGGGGCGGCTCCTGGGGGCAGCAGGTCGGACCCCCAATTAATTTTTTTAAAAAATCCCAAAAAAAGGGTGCATGCGCGCGGTGGCATAAGCGCCATCCATGCCCCCCCCCCCGCTCTGCTCCCCTCAGCTCTGCCCCCGCCCTCGGCTCCACCCCGCCCGGCTCCGCCCTCGCCTCCTCGCCGGCGCGAGGGGGAGGAAGGAAAGCCCCACCCCCGGAGCCGATGCAGGGCCTCCCCATGGCTCCTCCCTCCCTCCTAAAGCCGTCACGCCGGCCTGAAAAGGTGATTTTGGCCGCTTCTCAGGCCAGCATGGTGGCTTTAAGAGGGAGGGAGGAGCCGTGGTGTAGCAACCCAGTTCTCTTTCGTGCCTGGGGGGCAGGGGGCAGCACTGGGGGTCCCACTTGCATTAGGGCCAGCTGCAGTTGATGAGGACATGGAGGAAGGGGCTGGTGAGTTAGCTGGGCCTTCCTCTCCCACAGAGAGCTTGGCCTGGGATGATGAATGGCCTGGCCGGCTATGCTAGCTGGGAAGTTCAGGCTGACCCTGAGAGTGATGATTCTGATAATTATGAGAAACCAGGTGGTTTCGGGTCGCAGGAAAGGATCAGGGAAACAATGGAGGATGAGCCCATGGAAGCTGAAAGGGAGTTCGGCTCTCACGAAGATAGCGACCCAGGTGATGGGAGGCAAGGACGGAGCGTTGATAGCAAACCGAGCATTGAGTCCAGCAGGAGGGATTGGCACCGCACCGTAGAGCACCAGAGACGCGCTAGATCCCGTCGCACAGATTGGCGCAGAAGCCTAGGCGTCGGGGCCTCACCAAGGGATTAAGTAGGGATCCGTGGGAACGGATCCTCAATAGCTCGGCCCTTCTATTCTAAGAGGAGTGAAGCGAGCGGAGTCCACGGAGCCAAGTTGCCGGCTCAAGCCTTGCCAAGTAGTTTCTTGGAGTTGTTTATGAACTTTGCCTTGTTCTTTGCCACGGACCAAGTCCTTGATCCGCATTGTTTTGCGGAGCCTTTGCCACGTTTGCCTTTGGATTTTACCTACGGACTCTTTACCTATTTTGGATTGAACTTTTTGATACTTTTTATGGACAATTTACCTTTTCACCTGTTTCTTATTATTCAATAAATAGTTAGCTGATTACCGTCTCTGTGTGTGTGATTAAGGGGCTGGGCCGAGACCCTGCATCGTGACACGTGGGGAGGCCCCGCATCGGCTCCAGGGGTGGGGCTTTCCTTCCTCCTCCTCCTCGAGCCGGGGGCAGGGCGGAGCCAGGGGTGGGGCGGGGCGGAGCCGGGGGCAGGGCGGAGCCGGCGGCAACAGCAGAGCCATTGGCCTAGGGCGCCAAAAGGGCCTGATCCAGGCTTGCTGTTCAGCCTTATGACTGACCAGGAGTATCTCTGTCTTCTCTGGATTAAGTTTCAATTTGTTTTTACCTCCCCCCCCCCCCATAGGTCCCCTTTATTGTTTGCAGCTATTCTAATTTAGCCAGAGACCTTCAAGTACTTTGCAAAAAGAAAAAGGCTCTTAGGAACGCACTTCGGAAGCACTAGAAAAAGAATCCAGCGTGAAGGCACTCCATGCACTAATCATTCCTTTCCGCTCAATGAAATTTTCCCTGTCACCAGGACAGAGGAGGAGGACTACATTTAAAAGGACGATCCAAATCTCGCTCTCGACACTGAATTGCCTTGAGAATGAGATGCTTTGAGCACAGACCTCTGTCTGCAGTGATTAGAAGCCCAGCAGAGTTATGAGATTCCTGGAATTTTCTTCAAGGTAAAATGATTAACCAAACCTTTTGTTCCTGTTCAACAAACACATCCTGTTCGTTGGCCGGTTTACGACGGGACCTTCCTCGTTCGTCTCTCTTTGCTTTTGAAAATATTCAAGGCCCAGGTTCCTGATATGATTTTGCAGCTGTGCAAAGACAGTAGAACATGCTGAGCAAATTAAATAATTCCACGTAAAAGAAGAACTCGGAACATCTCTGAGTGCGTTTATCAGCTCCCTAAATCTGTCTAAGGACCTCTCTGGACGCACAAGCTTCTCATTGATCTAGTCTCAAAGTGCACAACATTTCAAGGCAAGTGTACATAGAGTTCCTAAGAAACACCCACAGAGGCATTAGCAGACCTAGCTTTGCCTCATTTCAGCAAAATTTGCGGCACTCTGTGCTTTTGGACTCCTACATACATATTAGTTGGGATGTTTTTATAACTGTGGGCTATGAGTAAATTTACACCAGTGGTTCCCCAAGTGGGCGGTACCGCCCCCTGGTGAGCGGTGGGGCGATCCAAGGGGGCGCTGGGAGGCTCAGGAGAATTTGGGGGGCACTGAACCCCTGTAAGAGGGCAGTGGTGTGAGCCAGGCTTGCTTGCCACTTGCACCTCCTTCCTCTCGTCAACCTCGCCACGGCGCAGTCCTGTGTATCGACAGATGATGTGGCTTCCGCTGCGAGTTGATTGAGGGTTTCCGGTCTTCAGTAGGTGAAGACATCCGGTCTCCTCTGGCGTCTTCAAGGTCGGCCGCCATATTCGGCCAGCCCCCATCTATCCACCCCGCTCCCCCCGCGAAGCCTTGGTGGCGGGGGGGGGAGGGTCTCGGGCGGACGACAAAATCTCTGAGATATTCAATGGCGACACCGGACCGCAGAAGTCGGGCCGGTCAGGGTCACCCTCCAATGGCACGCATCCAGGTGGTGGATCAGGGCCTGGCCCCAGATCTCGTCCGACCACCGCAGGTGGGTGTCTGTCGCCCCCTTGGGCCCCTTGGCACTTGACCTCCCCGGACAACAGACAAGGCAGCTGAGGTACAACAAGCTTTATTGATTATAAGGTAGCAAGGTAAGTAAATAGTCCAGGAAGCCTTTAGTATGCAGCCTCCGGATAGCAGCAAATACTGGAATCAGCAAGGCTTGAGTATCAGCAACAGCAGGATCTCAAGCGGAGGAAGTTCAGGAACAAATACGGGATGCGATAGATAGTCTCTGAGCCCCCAACCGGCGCAAGAAGGTTGGGCGGCTTTAGGTATTGCAGGCAGAGTCAATGCAGAAGTATCACGGCTTCTCCACAGAGTTCGACGATGAGCAGGAACAAGGCTTGGTGCTGGAACGAGGCAGCCACGGAAGGCTGGCTGGCAGTGTCTTAGTAGCTGGCCGAAAGGCCCGGTTCACAATAGCATAATGGCAATAGAGGTCATTGGTACGAGATGTTGGCATGCAGGATCTCACAGCCTTTATAGGATTCCTGACTGCAGGGCCCAGTGCGTCGAACATCATCTTGGATGATGGATGGGCCTCGGGTTGTTTGAGAACCTCAGTCTTGAAGAATGTGGCGCCTCGTTAGCTCGAACCACCTGGGCTGGGGAGTAGCGCTTGGTGCTTCGAGTACCCGCTCTTGCTATCAGTCTGGTGGGTTCAGTTTGGCCTTGACATGCCTTTACCATAGCATCTTTCCTGGGAGGCACATGAGAACAGCAAAGAGGCCCACGGCAGGAGCCGGGAGTTAACCCAGCACGAGGTTCTCGAGGGCCTTTGCTGAGTGTGGATCCAGCTCGGTTGATTCCTCCCACTTGTTTGGGGTCGACTTCGCCGGGCGTCTCCTGCCCAGCGACCTTAGGATTTGGCTGTAGTGGCTGTTACTGGGCGGAGGACCCAGCGTTCCGGTTGTCCATCCTCTCCCGGTTCTTGAACTGATGTCCCCCTGCGGTGGGCAGGGGTGGTCCGAGCTCTCCCGGGGGTGTAAGCGAACATTATTTTGGCGCCCCCTCGGCGCTCCCCATGGCTCATGCGCTCCATTGTGGCGCCGCGGCTGTCCCCGCCCTGCTGCTGCGCTGCGCTCCGCGGTTTCGCGCGCATGCGCAGTGCCTACGGACCCCATGAGAGGTCCGTAGGCACTGCGCCTGCGAGCGAAACCGCGGAGCGCACAAGCGCAGTGCCTACGGACCCGGTCTGTAGGCACTGTGCGTCTTGCGTGCGCACCGTGGAGCGCATGCGAGTACCTACGGACCTCAAGAGAGGTCCGTAGGCACAGTAATAGCGCTCCGCGGTTTAAAGTATGCATGCGCGAGTGCCTACGGACCTCAAGAAAGGTCCGTAGGCACTGCGCGCCTTACCGCGGAGCGCAGCGCAGCAGCAGGCGGGGCGCCGCGGCGCCTGACAATGGCGCCCCACCCTGGAGCGTCAAGATGGCGTTCTACGCGGCCGCGTAGGCCGCGTAATGGCAAAGACCGCCCCTGGCGGTGGGGGTTCAGCAACAATGGCGTTGTATTCCTCAGCCATATTAATCTCCCAGGGAGTTGAGGATCACCAACGGTCACGTCGTGTAGCCGGGGATCAAATGCAACCCCTCCTGGGCATGAATTGTGCTGCTGATGGGTCAGAGACCTGCCATCAGGTAGGTCAGGCAGGCTCAGCTGGAGCGCTCTCAAAGGGTGCTCTACAGCCGATGCCATCTTGAATCTTATTGAATCATATAAATAAATAAACAAATAAATATGCTGGGATAGTTATTTATTATTTATATGTGGCATTATTATTATATTGTATTATAATATTATCAACATTGCATCTATATACAATATATATATTATTAGCCTTCCACAATATTAGTATCATATATTACTGCATTGTACCGTAGCACTATACTGCAATATTATTAGTAATATTACATGTAATAGATAATATATTTATATACTATTATATGTGGCATTATTATTATATTGTATTATAATATTATCAACATTGCATCTATATACAATATATATTATTAGCCTTCCACAATATTAGTATCATATATTACTGCATTGTACCGTAGCACTATACTGCAATATTATTAGTAATATTACATGTAATAGATAATATATTATTATATACTATTATATTGTACTATATGAGCGTCCCACAATATATATAAAGCACTACCAGTATGTTATACTATTAGTATTATATAATATAGTGGACTATTCTAGAAGTTGTAGTATATATAATATATATTATATGTGTCATATTATAATATTATTAATATGATAATAATATTAATATGAATAATAATATTAATATGATGTCATATTATAACAGTAATAATATGATAATATAATAATATGAATACTAATATTAATATGATGTCATATTATAACATTAATAATATGATAATAATATTAATATGAATAATAATATTAATATGATGTCATATTATAACATTATTAATATGATAATATAATAATATTAATGATAATATTAATATGATGTCATATTATAACATTAATAATATGATAATATAATAATATTAATGATAATATTAATATGATGTCATATTATAACATTATTAATATGATAATAATATTAATAATATTACTAATATCAATAATAATATATTTGTATTATTACATTCCAATGACCATGTGAGGTTGTATTAGGTATGGGCAAACTTCAGCCCTCCAGGTGTTTTGGACTTCAACTCCCATCATTCCTAACAGCCTACTACAGCTCCCAGAAGCCCCCAGCTTTCTGTTTTCCAAATCCCGCCCTCCCGAGCGAGTTTGGACAGGAATGCCAGCCGAGAAACTAAAACGTTGGAAAGGGGAGAGGAGGCTGCATTGTTGGGTTGACGCGCCCGGCCGCACCGCTCTCGCTTTTTTTTCCTGGAGAGGGCCGCTGCGGCAGTGCGCACGCGCGAGGGCCCGCATTCCATCATGGCGGAGCCGTCTGACTGGACCTCTTCCTGCGGCGGCGAGGCCCAGCTTGGCGGCGGTGAAGCGGCGCCGTCTCGGGGGCTCCCGCTCCTCCTTCTCCTCACGCGGCGGGTAGGCGGCCCGCTCGCCCTTCCCCTGGCCGGAGGGAGGGGTGGGCAGCCGGGGGTCTCCGGGCCTCCTCCTCCTCCTCCTGGGTGGGGCTGAGGGGCCTGGTTCGACGTGGGCGCCCCAGGGAGGGTGGGAGGGAGGCTCGGGGGTTATAATCCGGATTATATCGCAGTGTGGACTGTATAACCCGGATTATCAAGGCAGGATAACCCACAGTATCTGCTTTGAACTGGGCTGTCACAGGCCCTTTCCACAGAGCTGTATACAACCCACACTAAACCGGGTTATATGGCAGTGTGGACTCAGGCCCCTTCCACAGAGCTGTATACAACCCACACTAAACCGGATTATATGGCAGTGTGGACTCGGGCCCCTTCCACAGAGCTGTATACAACCCACACTAAACCGGATTATATGGCAGTGTGGACTCGGGCCCCTTCCACAGAGCTGTATACAACCCACACTAAACCGGATTATATGGCAGTGTGGACTCAGGCCCCTTCCACAGAGCTGTATACAACCCACACTAAACCGGATTATATGGCAGTGTGGACTCGGGCCCCTTCCACAGAGCTGTATACAACCCACACTAAACCGGATTATATGGCAGTGTGGACTCGGGCCCCTTCCACAGAGCTGTATACAACCCACACTAAACCGGATTATATGGCAGTGTGGACTCAGGCCCCTTCCACAGAGCTGTATACAACCCACACTAAACCGGATTATATGGCAGTGTGGACTCGGGCCCCTTCCACAGAGCTGTATACAACCCACACTAAACCGGATTATATGGCAGTGTGGACTCAAGCCTTTTCTATATAACCCGGAATATGAAGGCAGGATAACCCACAGTATCTGCTTTGAGGTGCGTTATCTCAGGCCCCTTCCACACAGCTGCATACTCTACAGTCCACACTAATCCAGATTATATGGCAGTGTGGACTGAGGCCCCTTCTATATAACCTGGAATATGAAGGCAGAATAAGCCACAGTATCTGCTTTGAACTAGGTTATCGCAGGCCCTTTCCACACAGCTGTATACTATACAGCCCACACTAATCCAGATTATATGGCAGTGTGGACTCAGGCTCCTTCTGTATAGCCCGGAATATCAAGGCAGAATAACCCACAGTATCTGCTTTGAGATGCGTTATCGCAGGCCCCTTCCACACAGCTGTGTACTGCACAATCCACACTAAACCGGATTATATGGCAGTGTGGACTCAAGCCCCTTCTATATAACCCGGAATATCGAGGCAGAATAACCCACAGTATCTGCTTTGAAGTGGGTTGTCGCAGGCCCTTTCCACAGAGCTGTATACAACCCACACTAAACCGGATTATATGGCAGTGTGGACTCAGGCTCCTTCTATATAACCCGGAATATGAAGGCAGGATAACCCACAGTATCTGCTTTGAACTGGGTTATGGCAGGCCCCTTCCACACAGCTGTATTCTCTACAACCCACACTAAACCGGATTATATGGCAGTGTGGACTCAGGCCCCTTCCACACAGCTGCATATTCTACAGTCCACACTAATCCAGATTATATGGCAGTGTGGACTCAAGCCCCTTCCACACAACCTAGAGTATCAAGCAGATTATCAAGCACATTATCTGAGTGTGGACTCAATAACCCAGTTCAATGCAGATATTGTGG
>JARBWK010003630.1:0-11956 GCA_030556195.1 Anolis apletophallus | reverse complement strand
CAGTATTTCAATCCATGTCTGTTATCAATTATGTAAGGCCACAAGCACTCTAGTGCCCTCAAGAACAAGCAAACATATTATTATAATTATGTCAGGCCCAAGTTGTTTCTATAATTATTTTAGTATTATTATTACTTCGCTGTGTCTCTCCCATTGATTTTGAGAGCTGTTGTTGCTCTTAGACACCTTAAAGTCATATGGCTTGGCATGACTGCACGGATTGCTGTTATTTCCCCACCAGAGCAGTACCTATTGATCTACTCACATTTACATTGATCCCAGTGGCATCAATAACAAGTAGGGCCCTTCTTCCAGGAAATTAGAAGGGGTAAATATTATTATATTATTTATTATTTTAATCAGAATTAAATAATGCCCTGGGCCCTTCTTCCAGGAAATTAGAAGGGGTAAATATTATTATTATAAAATAGTTGCCTACCTTCTCCAGAGCTCTTTTCACTGCAGCTTTCTCCCCATTCATTTTGCCATAGATCTCTAGGAGGTTTTCCTTGAATCTGCACTTTTCCTGCTCCTCTCCGGGCTGTTTTCAACCCCTTCTCCCATTGTTTCAGCCTGCCTCATGTCCTTCTCGCCTGCCCTGCTATCCAGGCCCCTTTCCCTGCAGTTTAAAGTGCTTTTTTCCTGAGTCCTCCAACCGCTCTAGGACTTCCGGTTTCGATCTCTCTATGGTTCCGGCTGGTTTGGGGAGGGTAATGCACCAGGGGTCCCGTTGGCATTGGGACCCGCACAGGCTGAAAGGGATTCGGAGGATGAGTTGGAAGGCCCAGAGCAAGATTGGTCAGCGGTGCCTTTGCCCAGTCCACCGCCAGAGAGCTTAGCCTGGGATTTCGAATGGGAGCATTCTCCCGGGCAAGGAGCGGGCCAGGTGGAGATGGGAGGCAGCGAAGCAGATAGCGGAGATAGTTATGAATTCCCAAATGGCCGAGGTTCCCAGGAGCTGGCTGAACAGCAGATGGAGGCTAGCGGATGGGAAACTTCGGGGGAGGCTTCTTCTCAGGAAGATAGCGATACTAGGCTGGAAGAGCGGGGCCGTTCTCATAACAGGCGCAGGGACATAGAGGAGGGCAGGAGGAGCTGGCACCTGTCCCTAGACCGTCACCGTTCGGAAAGTAGAGACTGGAGGCGCAGGGCCCTAGATCGTCGGGGGGGCCCGGCCGAGGGATTAAGTACGGCCCCGTGGGAACTGATCCTCAGTTCTCCGGCCACGTCTATACTGAATAGGCGCGAAGCGGAGTGGGACCACAAGTTAACCGTGGTCATCAAGTCTTGCCTTGCCTTTGCCTTGTTTCCTGAGCCGCAGTGGTTTGCGGTACTTTGCCCTGGTTCCTGATTCGCATTGAATGCGAAACCTTGCCCTGTTTCCTGATCCGCATTGAATTGCGGAGCCTTGCCTCGCTTCAAGCTATTTGCCATTATACTTTGGACTATTGACTCTATACTTTGAATACTGCATTTATTGGACTATATACCTTTTGGATTGTTTTTATATACAATAAACTAGTTAGCCTTTGATACGTCTCCGTGTGTGTGTTAAAGGGGCAGTTCTAAGTCGGCGCTCGTGACAGTTGGCCGGAGAACTCCTCGAACCCCTTTTTGCACCACGGGCACGCTGCAGGCCTTCCTGGATGCGATCAGGGAAACATGGGGGCCCCGGTGAATGAAGAACTGGCTGAGAGGATCTGGCCCGGCTGACGTGCAAGGATATCTCCCTGTCCCAGTACATCTCCCGTTTTCGTGTTCTGGCTTCCCAGACGCAGTGGGGTCTGCCGTCGTTGCGGTATCACTACATTGCGGGATTGCCGTCGCAACTGCAACAGGAGATGATCAAGCATCCCCGGCCCGCAGATCTGGAGGCTGCCATCACCTTGAGCCTTCGGTTGGAAGCGGGACTGCAAACCAGGAGACGGTGGGACAAGGGCGTGATGGAGAAACCGGTGGCGCGGAAGGAAGGGGCTGGACAATTTCAACCCCGGCAATTACCAGTGCCGGCGGGCCCGGATGACCCGGAGCCCATGCAGTTGGGTACAGTTCGGCCCAAAGTAGACCAAGCGGAGAAGGCCCGCGTCAGCGCCTCAACTTGTGCTGGTACTGCGGGGGCTGGACATTTTTCTAAGGAGTGCCCCAGAAGCCGCGTGGAAAGACTCCTCGGCCTCTGCCGCCCTCGGAGGGGCCCCAGAGCCCGAAGAGGCCCTTCAGGCGACGGGGGAAGGGGCCGGCCGGGTGTAAGAGGGTTCGCTCACTCGGCCGACATCGCTAACCGTCCCCCTGAACCCAAGACTGGACAATTGTTCCTTGTAATGGTCAGTTTGTGGTCGCCAGAGAAGGGGCCAATGATGGTCCATGCCATGATTGACTCGGGAGCGACCAACAACTTCATCGATGCGGACTATGCCAAGTCCGCCGGATTAAATTTTCTTGATCTCCAAGAGCCTAAGGGTGTCCAAACCATTGATGGGAGAGTCCTGAAAACAGGGGCTGTGACGCAGTATACGGCTCCTACCAGGATGTGGACTAGCTCCCATAAAGAGGACATTTCTTTCCTTGTGACCAGGCTCCCAGATTTCCCCATTGTCCTGGGCATTGTGTGGCTCGCACTCCACGACCCCCAGATCTCCTGGGCTAAGAGGCAGCTAATTTTTTCTTCGGACCATTGCCAGGGCCACTGCATGACGGCCCGGGCGTGCCTGGCCCAAGAAGTGGAGAATGTGGCTACCTTGCCCAAGAAGTATGCCGGATTTTGGGATGTCTTCAGTGAGAAGGAGGCGGAACGCTTGCCTCCGCACCGGCCCTATGACTGTGCCATTGAACTGCAACCGGGGGCCCCGATCCCGCGGGAAGACTCTACCCTCTCTCGGAACCAGAGCAACAGGCTCTCCGAGATTTCCTGGATGAGAACCTGCGGAAGGGGTTCATTCGGCCCTCCCAATCCCCGGCTGGGGCTCCGATTCTTTTCGTCAAGAAGAAATCGGGGGAGTTGCGGCTGTGCAATGACTACAGGGAACTCAACAAGATCACGATCCGGAATCGCTATCCCCTGCCCTTGATCCCCGAGCTCTTGGAGCGGATGCGGGGAGCTAAGGTGTTCACTAAACTGGACCTGAGGGGGGCTTACAACCTTGTCCGGATTCGCCAGGGTGATGAATGGAAGACGGCCTTCCAGACCAAGTGGGGCAGTTTTGAATACCTGGTGATGGGATTCGGTTTGTGCAACGCTCCCGCCTGTTTCCAACATTTCATGAATGACATTTTCCGAGACCTGTTGGACCGCTATCTGGCGGTCTACTTAGACGATCTGCTGATTTTTTCTCCGGATCAGGCGACCCATGATCGCCACGTCAAGGAAGTGCTCCAGAGACTGAGGGCCCATGGGCTCTATGCCAAGCTGGAGAAGTGTGCTTTCGACTTGCGTGAGGTGGACTTTCTGGGCTACCGTATCTCACCTACGGGCATTGCCATGGATGACACCAAGGTCCAAGCCGTGGTTGACTGGGCACCCCCTGCTAGCAAAAAAGACATTCAAAGATTCCTGGGCTTTGCCAACTACTACAGAAAGTTCATTCCTGACTTTGCCAAGTGGGCTGATCCGATCACCCAGTGTTTGCGGGGAAAGGTGCCGTTCCGGTGGACTCCGGAGGCCGATGTGGGGTTTCGCAAGTTGAAGCAGCTGTTCACCACTCAGCCGCTTTTGCAGCACCCCAACCCCCGCACCCCTTTCATCGTCCAGGCCGATGCTTCGGATGTGGCGGTGGGAGCGATCCTGCTACAGCCCCAGGGGACGGACTTGTTGCCCTGTGCCTACTACTCCCGGCAGCTGACGGCTCGGAAAAGAACTACACCATTTGGGAGAAGGAACTGTTGGCCATCAAGGTGGCTTGAGGTCTGGAGGCACCTGCTTGAAGGGGCCAAGTTCCCGGTGGAGGTTCACACCGACCACCGGAACTTGGAGCATCTGAAATCCCAGCGCAAATTGAACCAGAGGCAACAGAGATGGTCCCTGTTCTTTGAGCGATTCAATTTCCGCATTCACTATGTGACCCCCAAGCAGACCAAGCAAGCTGATGCGCTGTCCCGAAAGCCGGAGTATGTTCGTGAGGGCGACGGGCCGTCCGAGGCCCGGTTGCTTAAAGCGGAGAACTTTGCGGCGGCTCGGGCGCGTCCTGTCAACCCTCCGGTGGCTCCGCCGGCCCCTGGCGACAAGAGACCCTTGAGTGTGCGGGTCCAGGCTCGCCAGCGGACCGACCCATGGGTGCAGGAGCAACTGACCAAGGGACCTCCGGCTCCGTTTCAGGTAAAGAATGGGGTACTTTACCACCGGGACTCTGTCTATGTTTCCCCTGGGCCTGAGCGGGAGGACATTCTCAAGCTTTGCCACGATAGCCGGGCCGCAGGCCATTTTGGGCTTTTCAAGACTCTCCAACTGGTCCTACGGGACTTTTGGTGGCTGAAAGTGCGGAGGGATGTGGAGGACTATGTGGCATCCTGCCCTGTGTGTCACCGGGCTAAGAACCAGGGGGCAAGCCGGCTGGTTTGCTCCAGCCGCTCCGACTCCCTCTGCTCCCTGGAAGATGATTTCGCCGATTTCATCACCGACCTCCCCAAGTCCAAGGGTTTCACCTCGATACTGGTCGTGGTGGACTGTTTCACTAAGATGGGACACTTCATCCCCTGTGTGGGGGTGCCTACTGCCAAAGAGACTGCTGATATGTTTGTGCAACATGTGTTTCGGCTGCATGGACTTCCCCAGAGCCTGGTGACTGACCGGGGCACCCAATTCACTTCCCAGTTCTGGAAGGCTGTCCAGAAGCTGCTGGGGATTGATGTGCGCATGTCCACGGCTCATCACCCGCAGACCGATGGCCAGACCGAAAGGGTCAATGCCACCTTGAGCAGTACCTCCGCTGCTATGTCAACTATCAGCAAAACAATTGGGCGTCCCTGTTGTCCCTGGCAGAGTTTGCTTACAACAATGCGACGCAGGAATCCATCAAAGAGACTCCTTTCTTTGCCAACTACGGACACCACCCTCGGTTCTACCCGCCGGTGGACCCGTCCGGAGACGTTTCCGAGGCTAAGGATTGGCTTCGAGAGCTCACTGCACTCCAAGACTTGCTACGCACTCAATTGGACCAGGCGAAAGCTGACTACAAGCGGATGGCTGATCGGCGGCGCCAGGAGGGTCCTGACATCCTTGTGGGGGATAAAGTTTGGCTGTCCACCAAGAATTTGCCCACGCAGCGACCCACCCGCAAGCTGGATGCGAGATTTTTGGGTCCCTACAAGGTTTTGGAGAAGGTGGGGCCTGTTTCCTTCAAACTACAACTCCCAGCGGACATGAAACTCCACCCGGTGTTTCATCGTTCGTTGCTCCGCCCGGCGAAGGGGGTGCGGCCTGACGTGACGCAGCCGCCTCCTCCCCCTGTGATGCGGGAGGGCGGGGAGAGGTCGAGGTGCAGGACATCTTGGATGCCCGCCTCCGCTACAGGAAGTTGGAGTACTTCATTGACTGGAAGGGGTTTGGCCCGAAGAACGTGCTTGGGTCAAGGCCCGAGATGTTCACGCCCGGAGTTGGTGGCTCGCTTCCACCGCAACTACCCTGACAAGCCCAAGCCCCGGGGCGGCCCAGGGGGCCCTGAGGGGGATAGTGTAGCACCCATGGGTCCGCTCGGGCAACGGGGAGGGGTAATGCACCAGGGGTCCCGTTGGCATTGGGACCCGCACAGGCTGAAAGGGATTCGGAGGATGAGTTGGAAGGCCCAGAGCAAGATTGGTCAGCGGTGCCTTTGCCCAGTCCACCGCCAGAGAGTTTAGCCTGGGATTTCGAATGGGAGCATTCTCCCGGGGAAGGAGCGGGCCAGGTGGAGATGGGAGGCAGTGAAGCAGATAGCGGAGATAGTTATGAATTCCCAAATGGCCGAGGTTCCCAGGAGCTGGCTGAACAGCAGATGGAGGCTAGCGGATGGGAAACTTCGGGAGGCTTCTTCTCAGGAAGATAGCGATACTAGGCTGGAAGAGCGGGGCCGTTCTCATAACAGGCGCAGGGACATAGAGGAGGGCAGGAGGAGCTGGCACCTGTCCCGAGACCGTCACCGGTCGGACAGTAGAGACTGGAGGCGCAGGGCCCTAGATCGTCGGGGGGCCCGGCCGAGGGATTAAGTACGGCCCCGTGGGAACTGATCCTCAGTTCTCCGGCCACGTCTATACTGAATAGGCGCGAAGCGGAGTGGGACCACAAGTTAACCGTGGTCATCAAGTCTTGCCTTGCCTTTGCCTTGTTTCCTGAGCCGCAGTGGTTTGCGGTACTTTGCCCTGGTTCCTGATTCGCATTGAATGCGAAACCTTGCCCTGTTTCCTGATCCGCATTGAATTGCGGAGCCTTGCCTCGCTTCAAGCTATTTGCCATTATACTTTGGACTATTGACTTTATACTTTGAATACTGCATTTATTGGACTATATACCTTTTGGATTGTTTTTATATTCAATAAACTAGTTAGCCTTTGATACGTCTCCGTGTGTGTGTTAAAGGGGCAGTTCTAAGTCGGCGTTCGTGACATTTCTAGCATTGTAAATAACTGGAAGCTTCAGTTGAGCATTAGAAATGCAGTTTACCCATCAAGCAAAAGGGCAGAAAAACGTGCCAAAAAAAAAGAAAGAAAAGAAAGGCAAAAAACCAAACCAAAACAAAAAATATTTTCTGGGTCTGAAAATATCCCATCAGATGAAAGAGCAGAAAAAGTGTTGCCGAACCGGTGATTTTGGACTGACCCCGCCAAACACCTGCAGAGCCCAGTCCAAAGAGGGCCCGTGAACACCCTGGCGAGCCCGGAGCAACTCAGGTCCCCCAACCTTCTCGTGCCCAGAAGTCAGATTATGCTCACCACGATGCAAGGTAGAAGCCACGAAATTGTTTATTCTACTCAGCTGAGAGGATGCGACCGCAATACCCTGATTCCGCAAAGTCCGCATGCATTTACATTCAAAACATTGGTTTTAAAGGTTACAGAGCTGTCAAACATTTGAATTTCCGCCCCCTCCCGGCCGGCTCGTTGGTGATTGGTCAGAACGCTGGAACCAGCTGATGGGGCGGGACGCAGGCCGGCTCCGGGAGCCTATCAACGTCCTTCTCCATCTGCCTGAACTGGCCAATCAAGTGCCTCTCACCAAATATGGGGTTCCGGAATGAGGAGGGCTATGTGAAGCTGTCATCAGGAAAGATTATTTATTTATTATTTATTTATTTATTTATTTATTCGGGTTTCTATGCCGCCGACTCCCGAAGGCTCGCGGCAGCATACAAGAGCCGAAGGCACAATAAAATACAGAAGGTTAAGAACAATTAAAAACAAGCAACACAGTAAAAACAACAACACAGTTGAGGTAGTGGCACAACCAAGACGCACGGGCCTACCCATCGAAGGCCTGCCTAAACAAATAGGTTTTACAAGCCCGCCTGAACGGGAGCAGGTCCTTCATTGCCGGGTGTCGGCCGGGAGGGCGTTCCACAGCGTGGGAGCTATGACAGAAAACGCCCTCCGGCGGGTGGATGTCAGCCGTGCCAGCTTCGCCGAAGGTACCTCAAGAAGTTAGCATCCTCGGACCGCAGTGATCTCAGAGGGCAATAGTCGCCGACAAAGGAAGGCCAACGTAGAGCGCGTTGCAGTAATCTAGCCTTGAGATGACCGTGGCTTGGATCACCGTGGCGAGGTCGTTCCGGGAGAGATAGGGGGCCAGCCTATTAAGATTAAGGAGAGTAAACAAAGGAAGTCCTTCCCAGGTGTTTGCCTGGGGCAGAAAAGTCCGGTCCTGGCTTTGTTATCAGGAAATGTAATTATCAGGTTGACATGTCCCTTCCTCATGCTTGAGTGAGGAAGAAAAGGAAGGTCGGATTAAAGTGATCGACTTAAATGGCTGAAATGACAAAAGTCTTATGGTGGGCCTTGTCTGGTTTCCGAGGCCAAACAGGGGCCCGCTGTGCTTTCTATGATCCTCTTTTGTCCAATACCCAAGGGCTAGTCTAGGTAGACGAAACTCAGAGATCTAGACAGCCTTGGGATTAGCCAGGTGCAAAGTCAGGCAAAGGGCCTAATCTTCATTACAAGGGCCTGGCCAAAGGACTATTGATCCATGCAAGTACGAGATATGATGGTGAAACAAAAGGTGTGAGATGACTCAGGGCATATGCGGTACATTTCTCTTAGCAAATACAGCAGATACATTACAAAACACAGCTCCCAACTATTCTGGGGGAAAGGGAGGGGGAAAGGTTTACATGGGGTCAAGGGAGAGACTTATAGGGTAACATTCCTTCAGTTAAAATGACAATAACAAACAGGGGTACATGTGTGCAAAAATGAACCCTTTCTGGTGAGGACCTAGAACCCGGTGCCTCTACATTTGCAGCTGTCAGTTCAGAACACAGATGGGGGCCTCCAGCCTCCTAGGCCAAATTCTTTTTTTTTTGAAATAGTTTTTATTAACATAATTTTCTGTTTATAAGACTTACATCATCACAGCAGGGGGGGAAGGAAATAGGGGATAGGGAGGGGATATGAATACAATGGGATATGTTGACTTCCATTCTCATTCTGCACTAAATATACATTTTCATCACAAAAACTCTTTCTCAGTCACGAGACATCCCCGTTGCTCTTCTTAACTTTCTAGTTAGCGACAGCGTTCCTTTCTTTAATTATGATTTCTGTCGATATTCTTCTATCACGGCCCAGTCTGTCTTTCTTACACCTTTACCATGATTATATCGTAGCCAATAGGTTAATTCATCCATATCTCTTATCTCCATAATTTTGATTGGTTTTGCGTCTTTTGTGGGGAGGAGGTTTTGTTTCCATAATTTTGCAAAGACCATTCTTGTGGTTGTTGAGAGAAACACAAAGAGTTTTTCCAAATTTTCATTTGGAAATGTTTCTTGTTCTATCACCCCTATCAAGTAAAGTTCCGGTCTCATTTTGAATTCTATTTGTAATATTTTTTTACATTCCTCATGGATCATTTGCCAATATTCTTTTACTTTGGGGCATGTCCACCACATATGAAAAAAAGTACCTTCCTGCTTCTTGCATTTCCAACAGTTGTTACCAACATTTTTATACATTATGCTTAATTTCTTAGGGGTTATGTACCACCGGTGCAACATTTTTAACCAGTTTTCCTTTAAATCTGTTGCATACGTTATTTTCATTTGTTTAGACCAGATATTCTCCCATTCTTTCAGTTGTATTGTTCTCCCAATATTCTGCGCCCACTTGACCATTGTGTTCTTAACTACCTCTGTTTCTGTTGCCCAATTCAATAATATGGAGTATATATTTGATACAGTTTTCTTTTGTGTCCTCATTATTTTGTCCCAGGGTCTATCAGTATCACTAAATCCTTTGTCCCTATCAGTGTTAAACTGTTCTCTTAGCTGGAAGTAATGGAGCCACCTTACGTTACTGAATTTTCTCGTAATCTCTTCTTGCGCTTTCAATTCAAAATTAGTTCCCTTTTTTTGTATAATATCCTTATACTTAGGCCACTCGGTCCAGCCCAGCAGTCGTCTTTGGTTCGCCTCTAGAGGTGAGAGCCATGTCGGTGTCTTGTCATAAAAGAAGTTTTTATATTTGTTCCATACTTTTATCAGGGAGGATCTAATGAAGTGGTTTCCATTTGTTTTTTCTTTTTGAGTTCCTCCATACCATAGGTAGGAGTGCCATCCTTTTCGTAGGTCGAATCCTTCCAACGTTAGAATTTTCGGTCGGTTTAACAGAGTCCAATCTTTTACCCATGATAATGCACAGGCCTCGTAGTATAGCTTTAAGTCTGGCAGGGCAAAGCCTCCCTTTTCTCTCTGCATAATCATTACATTATAGTTCATCCTTGGTTTCTTGCCCTTCCAGACAAAGCTCATTATTCCTCCTAGGCCAAATTCATTGATCTTTTTTTTTGATAGCTCAGTTGAGCTTTTATATGCCCTGAATGTCCTTATGAAAATATATGGAAAAAATGGGAATCCCTTGCCAGCGGAGTGGCACAGGGCCGCCAAATTGCCAGGCCTGGGCACCCCCAGCCGAGGGGCAAAAAAAAGGGGAAACTTTCCCTCCTCCCTTGCGGGGCCTCGAACCGGCGACCCTCGGTTCCCCGCAGCCTCAACCTTGCCTGTTGAGCCGCCACGGTTCCCTTTGGAGCACAGCTTTTCCTCACGTATTTGAGGCGCCCACAGGAGAGAGGAAAAGAGGAGAAAAAAAATGGAGATAATGTGAAAAACTCTGGGAGAACCGAGGAGTCCTCTCTTTGGGGATGGTCCGGGCCTATGCTGTGTCCGAGAACAAGGATGCATGTAAGTGTTTGGGGCCGTTCACTCTAGGAACGGCCCGCTGCAGGAAATTGATGAAAACTGTTGGTTTTGCGTCGGGAGTTTTCTGGGCTCGACCACAAATGATTTAAAGAGATAGCCCAAAAATGAAAACAAAAAAACTCCAAATTAATGGAATTTTTTTAAAATAGTTTTTATTGATTTTCAGAATTAAGTAAAGAAAAACGAGGGTAGTAAATACCACCTTCTTATCAGAACAATATAGAGCCAAGGGGAAAGGGGAAAAGGAAAAAAATTACAACTTTTCATTATTATAATCGGGGTGTTGGGTAGGGTAAGGGAGTGGTGAAACGGGGTAGGGGCATTAAGCTACTAATAGTAAGTCAAGAATAGTAAAGGCAAAGAAAAGATAAATGCGAAAAGGGGGAACTTGGGGGAAAGGAAAAGGGGGATTGAGTTTCTGAGGGGAAAGTTATATACAGTTGACTTCCTTTTTCTTCTTCTTGGTGTGGTTTTAATACAATATCCTGGTGTATAAGTCCTTATTTCTTGTTTATCTTTATTAAAAGTTTACTCTGGAATAGTCGTCTATTTGAGTCCAGTTTGTCTGTTTCCTTGGCGTAGGGGTATTCTTTTTTAGATAGAATGTCAGTGTGTCCATATTTTTTATTTCATATACCTTTTCCATCCACTCGGCTCTATCAGGGATTTTATCAGTCTTCCATTTTCTGGCCAGAACGATTCTTGCCGCTGTAAACATATAAAAAAATAGCTTGTCTTCATTTTCTTCCAATACTAAGTCCTGATCTATAATTCCCAAAAGGAAGTATTCTGGTTTGGAAGGGAATTTTATTTTGAAAATATCTTGCATGGTTTCATGAATTTGGTCCCAAAATTTCTTTATTTGTGGACAAGACCACCACATATGAAAGTAGCTGCCTGGATGCTCTTGGCATTTCCAACACTTGGAATTACTATTCTTATACATTATTTTGATTTTTTGGGGGGTAATGTACCAGCGATGGAATACCTTCATCCAGTTCTCTTTCAAGTCCATAGCATAAGTATATTTCAGTTTCTTTGTCCAGATTAAATGCCATTCATTTAATTTTATCGGTCTCCCTATATTTTTTGCCCACTGAATCATGCAACTTTTCACTGTTTCTGTCTCTGTTTCTCTTTCTATCAATTTGTTGTATAATTTTGTTATCAATTTTCTCCCTGATGTTATGATTTTCTCCCAGAAATCTTCCTTTTCGTCAAAGCCACTTTTTTTATCTCTATTATACGCTGACTTAATTTGATGATACATTAACCATGATGACCCCCCTGCGAGCGTGGACAGTTCTTCTTGAGTTTTTATTTCTAATATGCCCTTCTCTGTTTTTAATAGATCTTTGTACGTCATCCACTTTCTCCATCCTTGTTGCCGTCTATGTTCGGCTTCTATGGGTGATACCCACAAAGGTATCTTATGATGGAAATTTTTTTTATATTTTAGCCATATTTTTATGAGGGTTGACCTGATGAAGTGGTTGCCAAAGTTCTTTTCTATCTCCGTTTTTGCCATACCAGAGGTATGCATGCCAACCTCTCCTCAGGTCAAACCCTTCCAAAGTTAAAAG